>OY293417.1:47161432-47228350 GCA_958502065.1 Chrysolina americana | reverse complement strand
GATGAAAATGGAGGTAACATGATGGTAGATCGTAGAAAATAAGAATAAATGAAAAAATGAAGTAGCATTAACGTATGTAATTGAATTTAAAATCCAGAATAAGTTTTTGGCATAGCAAACGGAAAGATGAAAATTAGAAGTGAATTAAAAAAATGTTGACAAACCGGGATTCGAACTCAGGACCTCTTGGTTTGATTGGAAATTTCCTGTAAATACCTACCTAAATGACATTCTTGGACGATTTGACTGTAATGATTGATTCCCAATAAAATCGTCGGGTGATTTCGGTACTCGAATTAAACCGCATTAAACATAAAATTGATAATTGACATATTCTCGATATTCTCAATATATTTTATTCAATCTGCTAGTTTTTTGTGATTTTTAATTTACATTATTAGTTGAAGGAGTCCAGAGTATTGATTGAACATTTTATTCTGAGAAGGAAATTCATTTCTTGAATGTTTGTTTTTGCGCTTAATTCTACCTTGTGTAGGTAGGTACTTAGGCAAAGGATATCTACATATATTCTTTGCCTAAGATTTCCTTGAATCTAAACAAGAGTAAAAAGAGGAGAGGTATTGTACTGAAATTACAAATGTATTAAATAAGTGCAAGTTTGTTACAACTTTCATATACCTACTCTGCAAGTTTGCTGTAAGAAATTTGTAGTCACTGCGCATACCTGTAGGATGCTATAAAAAGTAAATGTTCTATTCAGAAAACAAGCAAAAGTTATATTAGGGGCAAGTTTTCATGATAGGTAGGTGTAGGTACCTCTACCAATTCCAATTAACGTGGAAAAAGATTATCGTGACCGTTGTTTATTGTTTAAGAAGTCGAAATGCATTTATAGAAGGTTTGGAAATTTCCGATTGTCTACAATTTCACTGAATTTGTTAGTTAGACAAATTGCCTGAGTATTTCTGTAATCATTCATCCTCTGTTTTTGGAGCATTTAAAAAATAAAGAACTTTGTAATCGCAATAGGAGGTAACCCATACCATTGTTTAAATATTATTTAAACAATGCCTATACCTCTATATAATACTTTTGAAATAGCCTCTTCTTTCATTGCATTGTATAAATTATATTACTGGCATAAAATTTGATATTGCAGTAAACCGGGATAGGTACCTATACCTAACTAGATAGGTATAATACTCTATAATAATATTAATAATTATTGTACTGCAGTTATGTACACACACTACTCCTATTATTATCATTATAAGATGTATGTTTAATTGTTAATGTACATCTTTGTTAGAAAATCCATTCTCGCATAGTGTAGGTTCCAGTAATTCTGTTGCTTTTTCTGTTGAAATTTAATTCAAAGGAATACGTACATTTGGTGCATACTTATTTGTATATCATTAGGTACCTACATCCTATTCCTTGAACTCGTTAATAACAATTATCAAGTAGCAATAATCAATTACCAATTAGCAAGTATTGAAAATGCTGCATTCATGCACCCAAATTAACAATTACCAAGGAACAGGTGAGCATGCGCACAAAGCAGATCCGTGCCAATTGAGTTAACCTCTCTTTGTCGTGGAACAGATTCTATTCGTTTTCCAAATGTTTATAGGTAATCAATTTTGTGCATTCACGATTATCATTGAAATGGAAGCTACTCAAACATTTTTGTTGTTGATTTTCGATGCTTTCCGTCATTATACTGACCAATCCACGATCATCTGCGTACTAGTTGCGCACTAGAAGAAAATCTCGTTCAATTAGAGTAGAAAGATAAAAGTTGGCCAACTTCTACTTGTTACATACTTGATAATTGTCTGCATGAATGCATTCATTGTAATACAAGGAGTTCAACTTGTACTTGGTAATTGTTAATTGATAATTGCTACTTGATAATTGTTAATTGGTGCTGCATGAATCCACACTTACGAGCACAACCCTCAGAAATCTTCGAAAGAATTCCCCATTTTTTTCAACAGAGTAATCTATTCGCCACTTAGCTATGCCCTTTTCCCCATGAAATTCATTATCAACGCCCAGTAAACTTTTGGATTGCTCTGAAAGCCATTCTGAATATAAAATCCCAACTGCAGAAATATGGATCATAGGTAAATAACGGGATGGAAACAAATACACAAGCAATAATGACCACTAATAAAATGAGCAACACATATATTAGACCAAGATAGATATACTGACGACAAGAAAATAGTTATCGTCAACTAATCGTAAAATGTAGGCAATTTGCAACACATATACGATCGGCGTATAGGCTCGGAATCGTCAAATTCGTGAAAACGACACGATTCATGCTCGATCGTGACTTCGGAATCCCGGCCCTGTTCACTTCGGGTTCAGGGTAAAAAGCTTTCATTGACGCTACTCTTCGTGGCTCTTGATTTACATAAATACTTGATTAGCTGCTGCAATCAAGACCACCACGATCTGAAATTTTGCTATTGTTGGCGTCACTGATGTACCACCACAACACAAAACTGACAAAACACAACCAACTTTTTTGACAGGGCAACACTGGATTTGAAATTTAAATATTTCATCTGCCAAGCCGCTTTTTGTAACGGATAACGGAAAAGGATGATAGTAGTAGAAGAAAAGATCGAAATAAGTGAAAAAAAGTATTTAATTTTCTGTTCTCTTTCATATCGTTTTATTCATTCGACTTCCGGCATTGGTGAAGGACTGACGGTGTCCTCGTGTCTGAAGTCAAGTTGATGTACTGTGTGTGTTCTAATGTTTTAATATTTATATACCTGAATAAATATTTTATTGATGTTGTTATGTCCCCATATAGTTGGATCAATTTTAACTGATTTTTTTCGAGTCCACATACGGTGAGTACCATCTATGTAATATGCTGCCCAATTTGTATTTTTCAATTTGTATGAAAGATTTTGTAGGAGTGTCTTGACGATGGCAGACGTTTCGGTGAGGGTTGCAGTTCGAGTAAGGCCTCTGGTTACTAGTGAAACTGAAAAAGGGTGCAAAGACATCCTCGAAGTTATAGAAGAAAATGACCAAATAGTTGTGAAAAGTATAGATAAGGACAAGGCTTTCTCATTTAATTATGTTTTATCAGGTCAATCTGAACAAGTTGAGCTGTATAGGAGATGTGTGCAACCCTTGATTGGAAATCTGTTCAAGGTAAGTAAGAATGGTTGAAAAAGCCCAATTTACATCTGTTAGTAATTTAAATATGGCAATATTCATTAAATCAAGTATTGAAATGCGAGGATCTCTTGAGCAAAACTTTTGTTTTAGGGGTACAATGTTACAATCCTGGCCTACGGCCAAACAGGCTCAGGTAAAACACATTCAATGGGCACTGCTTATACAGGAGAAGAAGACACTGGGGTTATCCCCAGAGCCATAGCTGACATTTTTGAGTTTGTTAAAGACAACTTCTCATTAGACTTCACAATCACAGTCTCATTCATGGAACTCTACCAAGAAGTTCTTTATGATCTTCTGTCCACAAAAAGTAGGGATCAGTGTGTTGTTGAGTTGAGGGAAGATCCTGTGAAAGGTGAGTTGTGATTTTTTGAATACAGTGTCCTTTGCAACTAATATTGGAACAAGATAAGTATGCTCTTTTTCTACAGGAATCCTTATTCCTGGATTGAGCGAAATTAAGGTAGAATCGACAAGTGATGTGTTGGAATCCCTTCAGAAAGGTTCTTCGAAAAGGGCCACTGGATCAACAGCTATGAACTCTCAAAGTTCAAGGAGTCATGCCATTTTTACAGTCAGCATATCTATGCAAAACAAAGAAGATTGGTGAATATTTATCTAACCATTTTGTAGTTGCGTTTATAGCTATGCTATTCTCTATATTAATTTCTCTTTGTAGCCGTGAAAACAAGCACGCAAAACTTCATTTGGTGGATTTGGCAGGTTCAGAAAGGCCAAAAAAAACGGGAGCTACTGGGACCACATTCAAAGAAGGTGTCAATATAAACAAAGGCCTTTTTGTTCTGGGTAATGTCATAAGCTGTCTTGGAGATGAAAAAACACAAAATGGATTCATACCATACAGGGACAGTAATCTGACCAGATTACTAAAAGGTAATGAGTGTTTTCTATAAAACAATCTTTCACTAACGATATTTGGTTTGAATTGGTATGTTTGTGAATGAAAATGTTGATTTATAGATTCATTAGGAGGAAATAGTATTACCCTAATGATTGCATGTGTGAGCCCCGCCGATTATAATATTGACGAAACCTTGTCTACTCTTCGCTATGCTGATAGAGCCAGAAAAATAAAGAATAAACCAATTGTGAACCAAGATGCCAAGGTTACTGAAATTAACGACCTGAAAAAAACAATCCAGCAGTTACGGTTACAAATTTTAGGTCAAGGTGAGAGATTTTTTATAGATGGTGAATTTTGCTAAAAATACCAGATACCTAATTTTTTGTTGATAAAAACTTGAGTACCTGATGATAGTGGAATTTTATAAGAATCATCAAATGCACTCTGATCATTTCCAGGTGGTCCAATGGTATGCCCTGGAGAGATAGATTCATTGAGAAAGGAAATTGCTGACTTGAAAACAAAACTTAGGGACCTCACAGAGCAACTTTCTGCAGCCTTGTTGGATAATACAGGGCTACACGAAAAAATAATGATAATGCAAAACGCCAATGATGCCTTGAACAAGAAAATATGTGCCCTGAAAGACCAGTATGATATAACTTTCAACAACATCAGTTTGGCTCTAGAAACTAACGATGCTGGCATTGTTAAGGAGAATTTGGTGAAATTCCAGCAGATTCAGAATCAGTTTATGGAAATTGGCGATGAACAGAAAAAAACGGAGCTTGAAATTCGGTGAGTTTTTCAAAACTAATAATGAAAGTTATTTATTGGTAATTATCAAAAGTTCATCTACTGAAGTTCTTCAATAATTTTATGTGTTTTTTGGTTACCAATAGTACATGGAAGAATTTGCAATCTTTCGCTGATATTTCTTTCCAAATTGTCTTTTCTGAATATTTATATTATGACCAGTGTCCTGGCCACTTCTTGCAGAAATATTCAACTGATTTTGTTTATCTGAGTATCTTTATGAGGTTAGGATGTATATCATTGATTGGTTTCACTCAGGTTGCTTCTTATAAGAGGCTACATGATACCTTTTTGGTATGCATGTTTTTGCTAGATACGTGATTCAGGGCCTTTTTTTATTATAATAAGTATGATTTTGTCTTGTTTACATTGAAGTTGATCAGCTCAGAAACTCGTAACCATTTTGTTGAAAGTCCTTTTTTTTAATAGAATTTATTCTTGGTTTATAAAAAAATATAAGAAATGCTTAGAGTCACCAGAATGGTGACTATTCACGCAAGAATAAAATGGGTATTTGATTCATTTGAGCCGTTCATATTTTCAGTAGATTATCCTTTTTCAATTCAAAATGATCCAGTTAGTTTTGCAAATTTACTTGTAAAAATTGACATAGTGCTACTTTGATAGTATTTTAAAAGCAATCAAAAAACTGAAACAATTAAAATTAGAGAGAACTTCTCAATAAGTGGCTCATTTTCATTGAACATTTACATATCGTATTATTGAGAGCTGCAAAATTGGTAAGATTCCTAATGGAATATTGATGAATTTTTAATTGTTTGATGAAAATAATGTTCATAAGTCTATTGTCCGATCCTCTACTTTTTTTTTACATGTAAACTATATGAAAATTTAAATGAGATATCTTCAGAATCCACTAAAAATATTAGTTTTGTTAGGTTGTTGTTGTTAGGTTGTTGTACAAATCGTTCATTTCTTTGATGTTATTTATACCTTTTGTAAGGGTTTTTTGGTGTAAAGCTGATAGCCCCACAGCGTATTCCTAAATTTACCTAAAATAATCATATTTCATTACTATATTTTTTATTGTATTTATGTTTTTTAATTGTATCTTATAATGAGTTAGTTTTACGAAGTTTGTAATTATTTCACATTTTGTTTATGTCCTGATCTAACAGAACAGCTAAAAGTTAAGAAATACGTATCAACATTGAGTCATAATAAAAAAAAGTATAGTAATAAAGATATAAAAATTTAGAACTCCTACTGTATAAAATGTAAGAAAAAAATTCATAGACACTTCGAACACCATATAATATGGAAGTTTTTTGTTGAAAAATTACACAAAACATCTTTGAAACAAAGTGACGTTCTCCCATTTTACACTGCATGCCTTTTTAAGGCTTGATAATTAACCCTAAAAGATGAAAAATAGACGGGTTCCTGGCCGCCCCACGTGTGCACTTCATAAGGAAAAGCGCTTTTCTTTTTGTGGAGAATTTTCATGTTTTTTCGCGATATTATACTGCCTGCCGTTGTAATATATGAAAGTTCAAACAAATTGAAAACACTCTGGAAAAATTGGCATGCGCCCCTCGTCTGACCAACGGTGGAAAATTGCGGGGAAACTTTTAATTTAATACTGGTTTTACGTGATTCCAAACAGCATGCTATCAGAAAGATACGTCATTTGTATAATTAATTAATAGTACGTAATTTGGCATGCACAGCAGGATTTTGCAAAACAAAGTCACATAAATTTTCACAGTGTTTTTCGCAACTTTTGTCATGCATGCTTCTATTTTGTGAAATCCTGGTGTGCATGCCAAATTACCTACTGTGACGTATCTTTCTAAGGGCACGTAGTTTGGAATCACGTAAAACCAGTATTGAATTTTTACAGAGTTTTTCAGCAATTTTCCACCGTTGGTCAGACGAGGGGCGCATGCCAATTTTTCAGAGTGTTTTCGTTACTAAAACTTCAATTACTCACATTGGCAAGCAATTTGAGGTATGAAATGCACACGTGCGACGGCCAGTAACCCGTCTATTTTTCATAATTTAGGGTTGATTATCAAGCCTTAAAAAGGCATGCAGTGTAAAATGGGAGAACGTCACCTGTCACCAGCTCCTGGTCTATTGAGATTGTTGCACAGGATGCTGCATATTCTTGCATCAAGATTTTTCAGTCCTTTCTTTATTTTTGATTCCAATATGTATATTCTGTTCAGTCCCGTGAAAGACTGTGATACATTTTTTGGATCAAAAAATAAAATTAAATAAAAGAAAGTGCCGTCGGCGAACAGATGTAGGTATTTTACATTAAGTTGTAACATTGTTATTCAAGTAGACGAGGAAAGGTGAAGCTCCAAGTGTACTGCATTTTGTTTGTGAGTTCACAGGACTCAGGACTTGACATTGAAGACCCTAATTACCTGTTTTTTGTCGAGGAGGTAAATTTCTAACTAGTTAAAAACTGTACCTGTTATGTTATAAATTGTCAGATTAAAAAATTATCTTTGCCAGCCTACTCTTCATTCTCAAATTTAAGATAACTTCTCTGATTATTTTATTCCCATTCATCCATCTCAGTAAAGCATTTATGATTCTGACAAGTCGGAAGATTAAAATGAAAAAATGGATGTTGTTTATTACAGCACCCACGAGGAGGCTTTCAACAAACAACTCCTCCACGCCTCTTCGATGTCAAACGAAGAGGTCGTTTCAAAGGAATACGAGGAGAAACGAAACATACACACCAATCGTCAAATAAATCTCAACTCGCAACTGACCGAGATCCAGAAACAGCTCATCCTCAAAGAAAGCCTCGCCAAACAACTCATCACCAACAACAAGTACATAGTCGACTACCAAGCCTTGGAGGAGAACAGCGAGAAAATCCACAGCCTGGAAAAGGAGAAACAGGAACTGCTGCAGCAGCTGAAGAGCGTCGGCCATTCCGGCAAGATCGCCGAGCAACGCAGGAAACGGGTGCAAGAACTGGAGATCCAGCTGGCCGATCTCGGGAAGAAAGTCCAAGAGCAGGCGAGGCTGATCAAACTGAAAGCCAAGGACGAGGATCGCATCACGAGACTCAACCAAGAGATACTGCAAATGAAGCAAGCCAAGGTGAAGCTGGTGCGGACGATGCGAGAGGAATCCGACAAGTTCCGTCAGTGGCGGATGCAGAAGGAGCGAGAGTGCCAACGTCTGAAACAGCAGGACAGGAAGAAAGAGAACGAAATAGTGAAAATGAAGGCGATACACTCGAAGCAGCAGGTGGTGTTTAAGAGACGAGTCGAGGAGGCCGAAGCCGTCAACAAGAGGCTGAAGAATCTGCTGGCCTTGCGGCAGCAGGCGCTCGACACGAAGCACAGCGGAAAAGTGGACAAGCTGGAGCCGTGGTTGAAGCGAGAGTACGACCTTCACATGAACCTGGTGGAGGCGGAGGCTACGTTGAAGGTGTTGCTCGACGACAGGGCGACGTTACGTCACCAACTGGATGAATTGACCGCGAATCCCGAGCTGGCAAACTCCTCGGAGTGTAAGTCGATAGAGGACGATCTCGAGCTTCGCTCTGTACAGATTCAGGACTTACAGCAGAAACTACTCGACACTGATGAAGGTGATTTGAAATTTATAGGCTCCGAGCAAATGGTCCCTGAACACATTTTTTTTTCAGACAAAAGCAAGTCGCGATTCGATAAATTCCAAACTATGTCCGAAGCCAAGTTTGGCATCAAGTTTCTGTTCGCTCGTGCTGCAGACTGCCATAGGGAGAAGGTGCACCTCCAGAGCAAGCTCAACGAGGTCCAAGAAATGTACAGTGAGGTAGAGTGATTTTTATAAATAACTGCCAAAAAATCTCTCTATCTTTAATCTAATTTACCTCTCTCATCTATCATCCCATTTATCTCTTTCATTTATCATCCTATTTATCTCGTTATCATCTATCACCCTATTCATCTCTTTATCATCTATCATCCTATTTATCTCTCTCTCTTATCTTCTTATTTCATTTAATCATCTCACTATCATCCCATTTATCTCTCACTATCATCCCACACATTTCTCACTATCATCTGATTAATCTCTTCACCATTCGCCTTATCTTAGCCCGCTTTGTTTTATCGTCCATCAACTGAGATAGATCGAGATAGAAAGATAACTCGAGATAAAGAGATTAATTGATGACCAATAGATCGAGATGGAGAGATAGATCGAGATAGAGAGACATCGAAATAGAGAGAAATCGAGATAGGGAGAGATTAAACTAGAGAGAAAGAGGGAGATAGGGATATAGAGAGATCGGGATAGAGAAAGATAGAGTTAAAGAGATATCAAGATATAGAGAGATCGAGATAGAGATAGATCGAGATGGAGAGAGATCGAGATAGAGAGATAGGATATCGAGGTACAGAGATATATCGAGATAGGGATCGAGATAGATAGAGATAGATAGAGAGAGATCGAGATAGATAGGAGATAGAGAGATAGATCGAGATTGAGGTAGAGCGAAAGAGATCGAGATAGAGAGATAGATCGCGATTGAGAGATATCGAGATAGAGAGAGGTACCTAGATAGAGAGATCGAGATAGGTAGGTATATAGAGGTCGAGAGATAGATAGAGATCGAGATAGAGAAAGAGAGAGGCATCGAGATAAAGGGATAGGGAGATATCGATATAGAGAGATAGAAATATTGAGATAAAGATAGAGAGAGATCGAGATAGAGAGATAGAACGAAATAATGAGATAGAGAGAGATCGAGAGGGATCGAGAGATAGATAAAGAGATCGAGATAGAGAGAGAGATAGAAAGAGGTAGACATATAAACATTTTTCTTTCAGTATGAATGGAAGAAAAATTAATATGCCTCAATATTTTTAGGCAATGGAAAAGCAGAAAGTCCTGGAGGAAACGGCAAGGGAAAATGAGAAAGCAGCTGCCCAGACATTGGCGGATATCCAGAAGGAGCATGAAGAAAAAATTTCAATTCTACTTGGTCAGATTAAAGGAATCACCGAAGGTGAGAATTATTACTACTAATGTTTTAGGAGGAGTCCAAAATAATATGTATCTTTACCTTTCAGAGAAGGAGAAAGCTTGGCAAGAACAAGAAGACAAGATTCACAACCTCAAACTGAAAAACGATGAGCTGATTTCGAATCATGAATATATTTTGGTAAGTGATGTTTCCAGATTTACTTCTGGTGGTTTGCAATAGATGTGTTGCACGTTATCTCTTTTTTTTTTCTAGAGAATTGCCTTGAAGAACGAGAGCATGTATACACCACTTAAGGAGAAAGAGAAGAAATTCATTCCTTCAAGTTCAGATGGTGAAGATGATGAAGTGGTAAGTGTTGATGGAGCTGAATGTTGAGTAAGGATTCAGTAATGATACCAATTTTTCAGCCCCTTATTGCTGATGAAGCAACAAAATCTGGAACACCTGCAAGTCGCATACTGGAAAGTACATTCGTGAAAGATGAGGTGAGAATATTTCGGCACCATTGCCAACTTTGTTATTATTATGATCATTGAAATATTCACAGGAGATATCAATATGTTTCCGACCAGATGAAGGATAATATTCAACATTTTTATTACTATAAGCACTTGCAATAATTTCCTCCGTCAGGAACCTTGCACAAATGGATGACAGATGTAATTCAATGTCCGCAAGGGGCAGCAGTTGGTTTTTGTCAGATATTTACTTTATTTCCCACTTTATGGGAATGCGTGGAGAAAAGGGTGTTCAACTGTCGGAATTATTCCAATTTGAAACTCTCCGTCACATCATTGAACTTTTTACTATCTTTTTTGACAAGACGTTGCTTTGTCTCTTTCAGGCTTTGATGGTAATAAATAAGCAGTATTACTAATATTATTGTCTATACATCTTTATAACTTCTGACAACAAGTATAATTTGACTTTGACTCTATGGTTTTCCTTAATAATATAAATCGTAGCTCTGAAGTATAATTTGTTTCAGGTCGTTTCTCACCAGGAAAAAGAAACAAACTCTGCGACTCCTCAAATTAACATCATGGAAGGTACATTCGTGAAAGAGAAGGAGAAAGATAAGGTGAGAAATTATGCCTTTCTGTTTCTTTGCACTCTCACGATATTTTCCTTTTTTATTGATTCTTTTTATGTTGAAGCTATTTCAACAATTTCTGACAAAAATGCTTATCAAATTCAATTTATTTTCAGGATCCGGATTCCGACATCAGCATCATAGACGATGACGTAGAAAATGATCCGGATTGGCGTAAAACTCCATTAGCGAGAAGACTTTTGGAAGAGAAGAAAAAGCGAGCCTTTGTAGGATCGACGTTAGGTAAGTCAAATGAAACGGTAATCAGTGAACGAAATTTACCTGACTTGAATTCCCTCAATTTGAAATTCACAGGACTATGAGGACCAATCGAATTTATGACAATGTATTATCAACAACTGAAGTTCTCTGAAAAGTATAGATTGTGGTGTAACACAAGGTTCTATTCTTGGCCCGGTTTTATCAAAAATAGTATCACTTTGCTGTTGGGATACATTAATGATGGTGTTTCCCTGTATATTGATTTAAAATTACATTAGAATTTGTTTTTTTTTAGATTTTGAGGAAGATAAGCCTGTAAAACGATCGTCCGATGGTGGCTGCACCTGTAAAACTGATTGCTCTCGTGGAAGATGTGGGTGTCGTCGAATAGGAAGGAGCTGCGGTAGCACTTGCAAATGCGGATCCGATTCTTGCAAAAATCGAGAAGTGGTAAGTTTCATTATGGAAAGTTTTGACGAAAAATTCATCATTCTTTGAGATGCAGACAATTTTATGATGACCTATGTTTTACGACACATTTATAGACAAAATAATAACGGCCCCAAAAGTGAACCTTGAGGAACTCCATATTGATTTCCTAATTCACTTAGGATGTTGTGGAAGGTTGAATTCTGAAACTATAATTAAATTTTTTACTTTATTCAGAATATCACACCTTGTGAATTCGATTTATTGTAAAAAATTTAAGAGTGATGAAATAGGGAAAAATATTTCAAGAATAGGAAAGATAGAAAAATAGGTAGAAAATTATTCTATAGTTTTTTTTAGGAAGGGAGCTTCAGCGGATGCGTCACGTCTTGAACAATGTTTCATTAAGTGGGGTAAGGGTTATACACGATATAGGGGTTTAACTGGATGTTACTATGTGTTTTTTTCAACTACACAATTAACGGGGAAAAACAAATAATGTGAACGATAATCAGTGGTTTGACTGACTTTGAAAATTTTGGGTGCATTGTTAGAATTTGTTTCTCAAGTTTCGAAATGTGGATCTTTAATTTAGAACTCTTCAAAGTATCTCAGTTTAGATTGCAATATAAGGTGTGTAAATTGTATTCGCGTCAAGGGGGGTGTTTTTGGGCTAACCCTTTCAAACCCTGATAAAAACTCTAGTCAAATGCTATTTTGTTGAGCTTTTCTTGTTACTATTTTATTCCTTTTATTGGTTTGGGGACTATGTTTTGATTTTTCTAATAATTTTGGTATATTTTTTTTATTGTGTGGCTTTCTTAAATGGTATAGATGGCGTGGTCAAATAAAATACACTACTCTTAATTGTTTTATAGTTATTTTGTAGTAGTTTTGGTACATTATTTTCTTATTTTATTTATAGATTTTATTAATTAGAAATGAAAAATTTTTCGTTTATTGATGGGCAAATTTTTACTCTGAATTGGAAATGCAAAGTGAAAAATTATACAATGTGTCTTATTGGCATTATTTTAATATTTCAGGAGGATACGAGTACATCAGAACCTGCCGACTCTAGCACTTTCAAAATACCAAAGTAAGTATTTATTTACGGTTAAACCAATTACAGTAATACATGAAATATAGAGTATTTGATAGTATATATGTTAACTGTTTTATATTTAGAGTATTTATAGAATATACCTACTCATCAAACGAACACCATAAGTTTTGTGAAGGGTTATTCTGATATCTGAAAAAGCAGCAACTTGATTATTTTGCAACGTACATAAGAACATTCCTGATAATAGTTTATTAATATTATATAGCAGTTTTTTATGAAACATTCATAGAAACAGAAGCATCATACGAAGCCGTAAAAGGGACACTATAATTTTTTTTTTTGCCAATTATTCAGAATTCCGACTTACTGTCTCAGAATCAGCTAATTTCGAGATACTAAGTCTGAATTCCGACTTGGTGACATGGAATTGGCTAATTTTGATATGTTGAGTCAGAATTCCGACTTAGTATCTCGGAATTTGCTAATTCTGAGATGGTAAGTCGGAATTTTGACTTAATATCTCGGAATTAGCTATTTCCGAGATACTTAGTCAGGATTCCGACTTGGTAACTTAGAATTAGCTAATTTTGATATGTTGGGTCAGAATTCCGACTTGGTATCTCGGAATTTGCTAATTCTGAGATACTAAGTCAGAGTTCTTGGAATTAGCTGATTCTGAGATACTATGTCAGAATTCCGACTTAATATCTCAGAATCAGCTAATTCCGAGATACTAAGTCAGAATTTCGACTTAGTAACTTAGAATTCCGACTTAGTTATTTCGGAATTAGCTTCTAAGTCGGAATTCTGACTTAACATCTTAGAATTAGCTAATTCTGAGTTACTAAGTTTGGAATTCTTACTTCATATTTATTAGTATTAGTCAGAATTCTGACTTAACATCTCAGAATTAGCTAATTCTGAGTTACCATGTTTGTAAATCTTACTTAGTATCTCGGAATTAGCTAATTCTAAGATAATAATTCGGAATTCTGACTTAATATTTCGGAATTAGCCAATTCTGACATACTAAGTCAGAATTCTGACTCAACATATCTAAATTAGCTAATTCTGAGATACTAATTCGAAATTAGCTAATATTGAGTTACCATGTCAGAATTCTGAGTTAGTATCTCGGAATTAGCTAATTCTATTAACAAAAATTCAAATTTGAATAAAATAGTGGCCCTACTACACCTTCGTAGCATCAATTTCCAGATATTAATACTTTTATTCCTGTACCTAATAAAATTTCCCAGTAATATGCAAGATTCACTTTTATTAGTTCCAGTTTTCGAATATTTTTAATGGTACACAACATATATCTTGAGTTATTTCCTTGATATTGGATATTTTGTATGGATAATGTTTTTTTTTCTGAATATTCTGGATTTTTTCCAAATCAACTTTTGAATTGGGAGAAATTTGTTGTGGTGAGATTTTTGTTGAATCCTTAAAAAACAACGCCATTTTAATATTGTAAATTTTTTTTAAGAACATTTGAACATAAGTAGAGACCAACTTTGGGTTAATTCCTGTCATTAATGAACTGTTGCTTCATATCAGAGGTATTACTGTGGGGAATTTTTGCAAAAAAATTCGGGAGGGTCTAACCGCTGAAAAGATATCACCCCGCAAATCAGAGTTAATGTACCAGTTTTTATGAGAGAGTATTATTATTATTATACTGCATTTTTTGAATAGAGAGAGAGAAATAGAGTAGAAGTCAAAAAAGTTTTATTTTGAA
The DNA here is from genome assembly GCA_958502065.1 of Chrysolina americana. Classification (NCBI taxonomy): domain Eukaryota; kingdom Metazoa; phylum Arthropoda; class Insecta; order Coleoptera; family Chrysomelidae; genus Chrysolina; species Chrysolina americana. The sequence goes on along the minus strand of OY293417.1, from coordinate 47,213,972 downwards.
CGGGAAAAGCTCTCACTCAAGATGAATATTTTTATCTTTTCAAGAGAAAATAAATTGTTGAACGAAAGCGGAACGTTAAATCTGAGTCTGAGTAGTCGGAGAATATACGCTTCTGCTAGAAGACGCGTATGGTTCAAATCTTGATCCATAGACTGTAACAAGGTTCGAAGAAATGCTTTTTCCCGATACGTTATTTATTTTTGTCTCTGGTTTTCTTGCAGTCTGTACGACAAGAGCGAAGTGCCGAGGAAGAAGAAAAAAACCAGATACTTGTTTTCGCACAATCAGAGCTGAACAACCTCGAATTCGTCCGGTGTCGTTTATTCATATACGTCTAGTTTACATGTTTTATTTTGCTGCACATTTTTTGGATAATTGTCGTTGGTATATTCAAACCTGTTGGCTCTTAAATGTCAAATGTTCGCTTATGATTCACTTTGCTATACACGTTTTTTTGTAAATGGCGAAAAATTGTTATCCTCAGCCTAGGATAGAGGAAAGAACTGAATTTATGTTCTCTATTTGAATGCCTGGTGGTTTATTTAATGCATGTATGCCTGGTGGTGTTTTTACAAGTAGTTCTATTTTATTTTAGCTAAAACCATTGTCCTGATTATATTAAAAAAATATTGCAGAATGTTGTGTAGATAAGGAATTTTTTTGAATAATTCTTCTGCAAAGTTCTATTTCAATTTTTTATTTATGGTCCGCTAAGTAGAATTCACAAAACCAAGTTGAAAAATAGTTTATAAACAAGAAGGATATAAAATACATGTTACTGCAGCAACATTGCAAATGATTGTTTTAATTTAATTTTGACGTTTTTAATTGTGTTGGTATTTTCATAGACTCAAAATACTGTGATAGGTACTGGAAATATTGTATATAATAAATTGTGGAATATCCAGTCCAATTTTACCTGAAATTCAATAAAGTGTGTTAATAAAATAGCTAAATGTCTAATAATTGGTGATATTCTTGTCCTGTGGTATAGAAATCAAAACAAGTTATAGTAGGAAAAACACGAAGTATTCAGAAGTTTGCTGATGAGTTTAAATGAAGTCAATAATTTCAACAGTCTCGAAAAATACTTCCTCCAATAATTATACACGGTAAGATATTGCGGAAAATATCTGGCGAAAACAGAGCTATTTCCTTGGCTAATACAGCGACCGACATTGAACAATAATCATAATTCAACGTCGTTGAATATATTCGGTCAAGGCGTTTACAATATAAACGATTTTTTTTTCATCTTTGGAGCAGCTGAAATTATAGTTTTTTTTTCACCATTTTGCTCGGCAAGGAATTCTTCAACTGCCTCAAATTAACCTTCGCCGTATCTCTCTCAAGATAATGGCAACAAATTATTATTTTTTTTATTTCGCTAAACAAAATTTTCCGGATAGAAGTATCGAAAAACTCATAATAGGCGATTGAAAAGTTGATGGAAAAAACAATGTTTTTCGAAAAAATTTCAAGAATAAAGTACCTTTATCATTAATATTAGAAAAAAATCCTTGACAATATTTCTTTGTCATCCAATGAACTATTCAGATTGTGAATATCGGAGAGAACGTCAATCAATTGATCATCCCAATGAATTTTATCTGAATTTGAAAAAATAGAGGTACTTCATTCCTTAAGACTTTTAGACAAAAAAAATTCACAAATCAAAGACTTACAAAACTTTTTTGACAACCCATTACCTACGAGTTTCTTGGTAGTCACCAACTTTTATCGCGAATATTTCTTTTTGATATAAATGAATTAGAATTAGAATCACCTGGTATGGTAATTCACAGAACACATTTGTGAGTGTTGTGGCGGTACTGACTACTAAGTCCTGTTCCCAAACCCAAAAAATGCCTTTATGATGTTACAGCTATTCCTCAGTAGGTGGCCACACCGTATCAACTGAAGATTTGTGATTGTGATTTGCTTCAGTTTTTAACCGATTTCTCGCATGAATCTGCCCTGCAGTGGGATTCTCATTTCTCGATACAACAGTGATCTAGTAGTTTGTTCGATTCGACATCATATTCGATGTCGAGCTAATATTGATTCTTATTCCGTGTCGAATTTGTAGCAACCGTGCCGGCATAAAACAACAGTGGTGTTCTGTGGTTGCGAGCAGAGGAACGCGGGTTTATTAAGTTTTTCAAAATTGAAAGGTTGAGTTTGGAATCAATAAAAATACATAAATCGAATTTAGGCGGATGACCAAAATGTTTTGGTATTTACCAATTTAAATTGTTATTTACCAAAACATTTAGGCGTTTCTGGTTATTAGATTGGTTTTCATCTAATGACGTCACGAATCAGCTGTTTAATGTCATAGTTGTCACCAAAATTCTGTGGTAATCAGGGTTGCCGTTTGCAGCACAATTGTGCCAAATGCAGCACTATTTGATTCAAGCGAGCACCGAGCACGCACAATTCAAAAAATTGACAAAAAGAGCACTATTTCGATTAATGGCGTGTTTTATATTTAAGGACGAAGAAATGGATGAAATGAGAAGAAGACTGATATTTACCTGTCATATTTGCTGATGGCGCGTGACAGGTGACAGATATGACAACCGGGATATGACATTGACATATTCACTACATCAGATAGGTGGCGACATCTTATATCCCTCATTTCAAACAACCGAGTGTGAATAATACGCATGCGCAGTAGCAAGACCACAATCGAGCACTATTTCGTGGTTAACTTCGGCACAATTTCAGATTGCTCCGCGGCAACGCTGGTGGAAATTACCCAACTCAAAAGTTGTTTTTCATTTTCGGTTATGGTTTATTATCGAAAAGAAAACTAATCTCATTCTGACCGTGTTTTTAATTAGTCTTTTAAGTAAATATTTCATATTTCATGATATGGCGACAACATATGAAGGGTCCATTGCAATAATAATGAATGTCCTTTTTTCGTTGTTTTGAGAAAATTGGGTTTCAATTTCATAAACGGTGATGGACATTTTTCATTATTGCTGTAAAAGCCTGTGACGCTGAGCGGACTAGCTGTGTATCCAATTGTTGAAAACGTATTTATCTCGGGAGTGTAAGCAATACTGCTGAGTTTGTAAACGATATTGCTAACTGCATATATCAAGTGCTCGAATGACGTACTTACTTAGAAACAAAATAATTGTGGACAATCATCATTATTGCAGTGGACCCTTCATATTTACTGAGTTTGAATTATGAAGGGACAGATTACCAGGTGGAAGTACACGATTTGCTGTTGACGGGATTTTATTATGAGGGATATACCCTCTGGTTAAAAGCAAAACTCCTCCCTGACGAGAGTTGATGCCTTATTATGAAATGATAAAGCAATGCTACATTTTCATCGAATAAAAACGGACGCTAATAAGCACACAAATCTCAGGTTTATTCCACACTATTAAAGTTCTCCATTTATAATATAATACTTTTAACAGTTATTGTATACAAAAATACGAAAAACCAGAATAATTAAGATTAAAACAAAGGAATAACATGTAGAAGGCAGAAATAAAACAAATGTTTTTGTTTACACTTTTTGAATTTTAATAAACAGGAAACCAGAGTTTAAACCAAAAGGTTTAGGCGAAAGCAAACGTTGACGTCACGTCTGTCATTTATCATGAAAGACCAAGGTATATTTGCGGTAAATACCAAAGAATTGTGGTTATCCGCCTAAATTCGATTATATTGTTTTGTATTTTGTTTGCAGATATCGTTAAAAAAATGTTACCGTTTCTTAGAGTTCGCTCTTCCTGAAAACAGGTTTATTGAATTGTTTAGATTAAATAAACAACTAGCTCAGGAACTATGTGAAATCTTAAGTCCACATCTTCCCCATACGAGATACAGCACAGCGATATCAGTTGAAGCAAAAGTTCTTACTGCTCTTAGATTTTTTGCAAGTGGTTGCTATCAAAGATCAATCGGAGAAGACTATAATTTGGGACTCAGTCAAACATCCGTTCATAGGTATGTTGCCGAATGTTGCAATGCCACTTAACTAACAGTAGTGTACTTCTCAACAGATGTATTCATGAAGTTGCAGTTGCGATTGATGGCAATTTGGCAGGAAATAGAATAAAATTCCCAACTAAGTGTGGATTCATGCAGCACCAATTAACAATTATCAAGTAGCAATTAACAATTATCAATTAGCAAGTATTGAAAACGCTGCATTCATGCACCCAAATTGACAATTACCAAGGAACAAGTGAGCATGCGCACAAAGCAGATCCGTGCCATTTGAGTTAACCTCACTTTGTCGTAGAAACTGTTTAAACATTCAGATTCTATTCGTTTTCCAAACGTTTATAATCAATTTTGTGATTCACGATTATCATTGAAATGGAAGCTACTCAAACATTTTTTTTGATGATTTTCGATGCTTTCCGTCATTATACTGACCAATCCACGATCATCTGCGTACTAGTTGCGCACTAGAAGAAAATCTCGTTCAATTAGAGTAGAAAGATAAAAGTTGGCCAACTTCTACTTGTTACTTGATAATTGTTAATTGTCTGCATGAATGCATTCATTGTAATACAAGGAGTTCAAGTTGTACTTGGTAATTGTTAATTGATAATTGCTACTTGATAATTGTTAATTGGTGCTGCATGAATCCACACTTACACCTCGTTCCTCAGTTCAGTTCCACAACCTCCATAAAATGTACGGCCTAGAATTTCCAAGACTCTCATTTCTAAGTCTGTCAGCTTTTTACTACATTCAGGGCCTCCCCCCGTTCCTCCCTGATATTTCTTTATTTCACTTGCTTTTTTTTAAGGTTACATTCATTCATTCATTTCATTCTTGGTTTAATGGGATTCGTCGTAAGACATATACACAGGTTCTCCCCATATGTGTTATGCAAGAATCCGTCCTGCCCCGGCCTCTAACCGGCGTAAATAACACGGGCTTCGTCGGTGGATGAGGATTGTCTTGCTCGAAGCAATATCCTCACCCGTATTCAATAGTGGACATTCACAACATATAAACTCATTCACACAAGTGTTCTGGTTAGGCTTTGTTACTAACTCCATACGCCACCTTAGGAGCAGCATGTTTATTCGTAGTCCCGTCAAACATGAAACGTGGGAGAGTCATTCTTCAATAAACCAGATATAGTTTCTAAAGAAAAAAGATCTGCCCCATTGGAGAATCGAACCCACGACCCACAGGTCGTGAATCGAGCGCTGGCCACTGCGCTAACTCGATCGCCTTTTAAGGTTACTTTCTTGTCATTCTTGGATTAATGGGATTCGTCGTGAGACATATACCCAGGTTCTCCCCATATGTGTTATGCAAGAATCTGTCCTGCCCTGGCCTCTAACCGGCGTAAATAACACGGGCTTCGTCGGTGGATGAGGATTGTCTTGCTCGAAGCAATATCCTCACCCGTATTCAATAGTGGACATTCACAACATATAATCTCATTCACACAAATGTTCTGGTTAGGCTTTGTTACTAACTCCATACGCCACCTTAGGAGCAGCATGTTTATTCGTAGTCCCGTCAAACATGAAACGTGGGAGAGTCATTCTTCAATAAACCAGATATAGTTTCTAAAGAAAAAAGATCTGTCCTATTGGAGAATCGAACCCACGACCCACAGGTCGTGAATCGAGCGCTTGGCCACTGCGCTAACTCGGTCGCCTTTTAAGGTTACAATTATAGTCTGTCCAACTCTACAAAAAAAATTTCATTGGTTAAAATCGTTTATATTGTTGCATTTTTCAGGTTCAATAAGTGGTATACTTACTTATAAACTCGCCTTTATTGTCACAGAACAAATAATACAACTGACAACACTGTTTGACACTTTGCAGTTCGAATAAATAATTCAAACTTCACTTGGTAACGTTACAACAGTCAAATGTTAAAAAGTAAACAAAACTCCAAAACTTTTTAAACTTGGCAAATCTGATCGTATTTATAGGATAACATTATTCTAGAAGCTATAGAACTCTCAACAGAACATTCCATACTAAGTTCTCGAATAAACTTTAATGATTCTAGTACATTCTAATGGGTTTCTAGAAGGCAAACAGAAGGATTCATGATTTTTATATCTACTACCAGGTTCGTAACACTGCCTCCTCTTCTAGGTTATTCCGTCCCGGATAACATCATCTCCATCTTGATTGTCTCGCTGGAACCAATTTGGAGGGTCGTGGCCTCGGTATTCTGCTAACCTCTCCACGTGAACAACTTTGGGTTTGCTCCTTGGGGTAAGCTGGATGCGGTACACCAAATCGTTGATTTTCTTTACGACGACACGACGACATAAGGGCCTGTCCAGTCCCTCTGTAGCTTGGGACATAGTCCTTTCTTTCTTTGAGGTTGGTACAGCCAAACAGCATCACCTGGCTCAAACATAGTCCCTGGAGTATTCCTGTCAAATCTCTTCTTCATCTTCTCACTGGTGATTTGAAGACGATGTCTGCAGAATTCATGCACTCGATCCAGTCTTTCTCGCAATGCTTTGACAAATTCTGGAAGAACTTTGTCCTCATCTACTTTCCTGGCCGGTGGCATTCCAAATAGCAGATCGATTGGCAGTTTAATTTCTCTCCCAGTGATTAACATTGAAGGGGTATATCCGGTGGACTCATGCTGGGCACTTCGATAGGATAGGAGAAATAGTGGCACCAACTCATCCCAATCCTTTTGATTCTTGGAGATGAACATCGACAGATACTGGCTGATGGTTTTATTGTGTCATTCAACCATTCCATCTGATTGTGGATGTAAGGCTGTTGTGCGAGTTTTCTTCACGCCTAAAATGTTCATCATTTCCTGCCATAACTCGGATTCGAAGTTTCTTCCTTGATCTGAATGTAATTCTAGCGGAACTCCATGTCTGGCTATCACATTTTCTAGGAAGGCCTTTGCAACTGTCTTTGCCTCCTGGTTTGGAATGGGCACAACTTCGGGCCATTTGGAGAAATAGTCCATGGCTACCATCAAGTATTTATTTCCATGCTCAGTAACAGGAAACGGCCCCAGAATGTCAACTGCTACTCTTTCGAATGGTTCACCAGAAAGATACTGGGCCATTTTTCCTCGACTTCTGGCTTTCGGTCCCTTCTTTGAAGAACATAGATCACATCTCTTACACCATTCTTCAACATCTCGACGGCAATTCACCCAATAGAATCGATCTCGAACTCTAGCTGGGGTCCTCCTGATTCCGAAGTGTCCACCTGCACGACTACTATGAAGTTGTTCAAGCACATATTTGACATGAACCTTTGGCAGCACCAGTTGGTACACCTCGGTTGCTCCATCTGAGCTCTCCCATCTGCGATGCAATAGGCCATCACGAAGACAAAGGGAATCCCACTGAGCCCAGTATCCTTTGGCAACTGCACCAAACTTGGATACTTCCTGCCACTCGGGTCTTACTCCATTTTTTAGCCAGCTTAGGACTAACTTCAGATTGTTATCTTTCTTCTGACTTTTCCTCATCTCTTCTGTTGTCCATAAATCAGATTCTTCGGACTCGACTCTCACGGTAGTGGCTTGCAAAATTTCCTTGCAGTGCTCTTCATTGTAGAAGTTGGCCTCTTTGTTTTCAAGTTTCTGACAATACCGGCATTCCTGCTCCAAGCATGGACGTCTTAATAAGGTGTCTGCATTGCTGTGTTTCTTGCCCCTACGATGAATTATTTTGAAGTCATATTGTTGGAGTCTTTCTATCCATCTGGCAACCTGACCCTCAGGCTTCTTGAAGTTCATTATCCACTGCAGAGCGCTGTGATTAGTCCTCACGAGAAAACGTCTGCCATAGAGGTAGGTGTGGAAATGTTCAATGGCTTTGACTATCGATAAAAGTTCCTTTCTCGTAACACAGTAGTTCTTTTCGGCTTTGCCCAGAGTTTTACTATAGTAGGCTATAACTTTCTCTTCGCCATCCTGTTCATTCATTTTGGACAGTTCAATTTCGACCTCCTGGACTCTTCCTCTGACTTCCTGGACTTGTGGTGATTTCATTCTGGAAGCACTGTTGCCTGTGACTAGACTGTTGCAGGAGATCGACATGCTGCTGTTGAAACCGTTGGACTAACCGCGCCTCTTGCTCCTCTTGTTCTTGTCTTCTTTTAGCTTCTTGTTCCTTTTGCTCTTGTTTTCTTTTAGCTTCTTGATCCTCTTGCTCTTGTTTTCTGCGCAGTTCAAATTGTTGAAAAAGCCCTTCTTGTTTGTTTTGATCTTTTTTTCTGTGTATTTCAAATTGTTTGAGAAGCTCTTCTTGTTCCAGTTTTCTTTTCGCTTCTTGTTCCTTCAAAAACTGAATTATGTCTAACTTCGCCATCTCGTCGTAATTCTGTGCTCGAGTATTCACCATCAAATACTGTAAATCTGCTCCACTCTTCTTTCTTCAGTACCACTTATTCCACCGCTGCCACCAAATGTTGCGTTTTTCAGGTTCAATAAGTGGTACACTTACTTATAAACTCGCCTTTATTGTTACAGAACAAATAATACAACTGACCACACTGTTTGACGTTACAACAGTCAAATGTTAAAAAGTAAACAAAACTCAAAAACTTCCCAAACTTGGCAAATCTGATCGTATTTATAGGATAACATTATTCTAAAAGCAATAGAACTTTCAACAGAACATTCCATACTAAGTTCTCGAATAAACTTAAATGATTCTAGTACATTCTAATGGGTTTCTAGAAGGCAAACAGAAGGATTCATGATTTTTCTATCTACTACCAGGTTCGTAACAATATACTTCAAGATTGAACGAAGGACAACCACAAACGGTACCTATTCAAATAAGATAGTATTGTATTGAAAGAAGGGACATTTTTTACACTGGAATTGAACGTTTGTAGGTATGTCAGAGAAAACACGTAATTTTATTATGTACAAAAGTTTCATTACATGACATACCTTCTGCCACTTCTCCACTGATCTTTCTCCTAATCCAAGAGAATTTAATTTCAACGTCAATTCATTCCATTTTTTTTTTAATACTTCTCTTGCATTTGCTGATGATAACCTGCCAGTAGCTAATTCTTTATTTTGATTCATAAATTCAATCATGGTCAGCAAATGTTCCTCTTTAAATTTAAATGCCATAGCTATCGTGAATCATGAGTTTCACCCACACTACCACAGAAAATCACCCTCTTGGTCATCCACCAAAACAAGAATGAAATGAATGAATTCACAGATTACGACATATACAAATGAAATAGCAAATGATAGACGCTACAAAATCTTTGGTTATGTTTCTATATCATGAGCATTCGATAACTCTTCGATCGTCGAGTTGAAATGGCAGTTCTCGATATCTGTCGACATCGAATACCAATCAGAATCATGAAATTCATGATTTCGACTCGTGTCGTATCGAATCGAGAAATATGAATCCCACTGCAGGTATTCCGAACTTTCTATTCGATCACGAACGATCGATGATTCGAACTTCAGACGACAAGCAGTAATCGTCGGGTATTCTCGGTACTTGATGAAAATGGAGGTAACATGACCGTAGATCGTAGAAAATAAGAATAAATGAAAAAATGAAGTAGCATTAACGTATGTAATTGAATTTAAAATCCAGAATAAGTTTTTGGCATAGCAAACGGAAAGATGAAAATTAGAAGTGAATTAAAAATGTTGACAAACCGGGATTCGAACTCAGGACCTCTTGGTTTGATTGGAAATTTCCTGTAAATACCTACCTAAATGACATTCTTGGACGATTCGACTGTAATGATTGATTCCCAATAAAATCGTCGGGTGATTTCGGTACTCGATCAGTCAACACAATAAAATCAACATGGAACGGTAAGATGAAAATTCTAAATTGATAATTGACATATTCTCGATATTCTCAATATATTTTATTCAATCTGCTAGTTTTTTGTGATTTTAAATTTACATTATTAGTTGAAGGAGTCCAGAGTATTGATTGAACATTTTATTCTGAGAAGGAAATTCATTTCTTGAATGTTTGTTTTTGTGCTTAATTCTACCTTGAGTAGGTAGGTACTTAAGGCAAACAATATCTACATATATTCTTTGCCTAAGGTTTCCTTGAATCTAAACAAGAGTAACAAGAGGAGAGGTATACCGGGTGGCTACAGAAGTATTGCCTACGGAATATCTCAGTTATTGTATGAAGTAGGTTTGTGAAATTTGTAGCGTCGATATAATGACATAAGTGCTAGAATTTGAGCATATTGACATGTCGAAGTTAACTTCCGGTCTGACCGGAAGTAACATCAACTTTCTCATTTTAAATGGAAACCCTATTTTTTTCTTTTCGCTTTATTCAGCATTCAATTCCCTTTCTAATGACATATCACAAGTTGGTATCTAACCAGAAACTAGATCAGAAAAAAATTATTATTGAAATTCACCGAGTAGGCCGTGGAAGCAAAATGAAAGCCAAAAATTCAAAAGTTGGCTATGGAAACCATACGTCACTTGATAACAGTTGCTACTACTGTGATATTTTATTTTCATTCGTCGGCGTTATAAAAAGCCGCCAAAAAAAATATTGGAAAAATTGGGAAAAAAACAATATACTCTATAGGTCCATAACTTAAATAGGAACATACAACTTTTTCTTGCCTGTACTATTCAGCATAACCATTCCTTGCTAATGATATAATAGAAAGTAATTTTTTTAAATGAAATTCCAAAAAATCCAATTATTATTCTTCAAATAACAAAACAGATTATCGCCATACGCAAAAATAACATTAAAAATAATGTGGAATGATAAATTATATCCTGTAGGTTCTAGGTTAAATAGGAACATAAACGTACTTGGTCTGTGCCATTGTCCATAGATATTCTAATATCTACCTATGGACGATGTTTGAACTATTCAGAATAATCATTCCATTGCAATAATCATTCGAACCAAAATATTAACAAGTAGGCTGATTAAGATGTATTTTGGAATGAAACAAAAAAGAAACGAGAGCTCTCACGAACGCTGCTATCCATATTATTTTGACGTTCGAAGTAGTGTTTTTGATTCTGCCATTTTAAAAGGGTTTGAAAATCGAAATCAGTTAGTGGAATAGTCAAAAAATGCCCCGTTATTCATGAACCGAACAAATTGACATGCTTCTCATTTATGGTGAATGTTTAAAAAATTCTTATGCCGCTGAACGATTGTATTTAGAGCGATATCCAGGGATCCAGCAACCGTCAAGAAGGTATTTTCAGTGGCTTGAAGAAAAATTAAGAACTGAGCCTGATGTTCACGAAGACCAAGAAGCATTTGTTATTAATGAAGAAACTGCAATTAATGTATTAGCTTTAGTACAATATGAGAGCACAATTTCCTCAAGGCAGATTGGCGCCGAATTAGCTATAAGTAAGGACTCTGCTAGGAAAATTTTGAAAAAAACATCGATTTAAAATCCTTCAAGTATCAGTTGCATCAACATTTGTATGAAAATGACGGTGAAAGGCGCCTGGAATATTGTAATTGGTTTCTTCGACAAAATGCTGAGAATCACCTATTTAACTATTATATCTTGTTTATGGACGAGTCAAGATTTACCAACAATGGATTATTTAACAGGAATGATACAAGGTAGGTATACTACTAGTGTACTTTATTTGGATTATTGTCGATAGTCGAAGTGTAAAGTGCTAAAAGTGTGAACGGTCTTTTGTTTCAGGTACTGGGCGATTGAAAACGAGCACCGGTTTCGACAAGGTGGCTTCCAGGAGAGATTTGGTGTGAATGTTTGGGGCAGGAATAGTTGGAACTCATATTGTTGGCCCCATTCTTTTTCAAGGCCAACTAACCGGAGAGAGATACTTTAATTTTTTAACGAATGAAATTTCGGAATTCATTAACAACCTACCAGCGGAAATAACTGAGAGAATGTACTTCCAGCAAGATGGCGCCCCTCCGCATAATTCAAGAATAGCGAGAAATTATCTTCAAAATCGCTTTCAAGAGAGACTTCAACCCATGGTCCAGTCAGGTGGCTACCAAGGTCACCTGATCTTACTCCGTGCGACTTTTTTCTATGGGGACATCTTAAAAATAGGGTGTATTCCACACAGCCTATAACTCTACATGAGCTAGAAGTAAAAATTCGTAGAGCTTTCCAAGATATCACGCCCCAAATGTTGAGAAACGTTTTACATGAAAATATCACCAGAGTCAATAAATGTATTGACGCTGAGGGAATGCATTTCGAACGTTTGTTTTGAATTTATTTTATCTTTAATCCTATCAATTTGAATTATTTTTTTTCGATAAATCTGTTTTTTTGTTATTTGAATAATAATAATTGGATTTTTTGGTATTTCATTTCAAAAAATTACTTCCTATTATATCATTAGAAAGGAATGGTTATGCTGAATAGTACAGGCAAGAAAAAGTTGTAAGTATGTTCCTATTTAAGTTATGGACCTACAGAGTATTTGATTTTTTCCCAATTTTTCCAATATGTTTTTGGCGGGTTTTTATAACGCCGACGAATGAAAATAAAATATCACAGTAGTAGCAACTGTTATCAAGTGACGTATGGTTTCCATAGCCAACTTTTCAATTTTTGGCTTTCATTTTGCTTCCACGGCCTACTCGGTGAATTTCAATAAAAAAAAATTTCTGATCTAGTTTCTGGTTAGATACCAACTTGTGATATGTCATTAGAAAGGGAATTGAATGCTGAATAAAGCGAAAAGAAAAAAAAATAGGGTTTCCATTTAAAATAAGAAAGTTGATGTTACTTCCGGTCAGACCGGAAGTTAACTTCGACATGTCAATATGCTCAAATTCTAGCTCTTATGTCATTATATCGACGCTCCAAATTTCACAAACCTACTTCATACAATAACTGAGATATTCCGTAGGCAATACTTCCGTAGCCACCCGGTATTGTACTGAAATTGCAAATGTATTAAATAAGTGAAAGTTTCTTACAACTATTTCTGTAATCATTCATCCGCTGTTTTTAGAGCATTAAAAAAATAAAGAACTTTGTAATCGCAATAGGTAACCTATACCATTGTTTAAATATTATTTAAACAATGCCTATACCTCTATATAATACTTTTGAAAAAGCCTCTTCTTTCATTGCAGTGTATAAATTATATTACTGGCATAAAATTTGATATTGCAGTAAACCGGGATAGGTACCTATACCTAACTAGATAGGTATAATACTCTATAATAATATTAATAATTATTGTACTGCAGTTATATACACACACTACTCCTATTATTATCATTATAAGATGTATGTTTTATTGTTAATGTACATCTTTGTTATGAAATCCATTCTCGCATAGTGTAGGTTCCAGTAATTCTGTTGCTTTTTCTGTTGAAATTTAATTCAAATGAATACGTACATTTGGTGCATACTTATTTGTATATCATTAGGTACCTGCATCCTATTCCTTGAACCCGTTAATAATATTAATATTTCCAAAAAATATTGCAACAGTTGTAATGGTACCTTGAAATAATAATAAAAAAATTGTTCATGTTTCCGTCAACCGGCTGTACCTTTACGAGCACAACCCTCAGAAATCTTCGAAAGAATTCCCCATTTTTTTCAACAGAGTAATCTATTCGCCACTTAGCTATGCCCTTTTCCCCATGAAATTCATTATCAACTCCCAGTAAACTTTTGGGTTGCTCTGAAAGCCATTCTGAATAAAAAATCCCTACTGCAGAAGTATGGATCATAGGCAAGATGCATAGAAACCCTGGTGTGATCACTTATACCTGTGATACCGACATACAAAAGTGTTGATGTACGGCCTACTTGATTCATGTTATTTTTATTGCATTGGTACCGTTCCACTTCTTTAGCACAGATGGCGGCAAAATTACAGATTAATGTTGTCATTGACGATTGACGGTTGGACAAGCGACAAGTGTCATGTCAACATTAGGGAGATTTTAAGCCACCTATTTGTACAACAATATACATTATCCCTTATACATCGCATGCGCAATAGCGCTGAAATAAGGGACAACGTTAATAACCGATATTGCTTTACGTTATTAGAGTTGAAATAATGTTCCCCTAATAAAGGATAATGATTTTGCCATGGTGCCGCATGTTAGACATTTATATTTAAGTTTTATCGTGAACTCCAAAGTCTATGATAAATAAATATACAAATTTAGAATATTCGAGTAAATCTATAGTTTTCACAATTTTAACCAGTTTTTGTTAGTATGAAATGGAAAACATTCCGTAACAATAAATGTTATGGCAACATCGGTTCATATACCAAACTACCCCTACCTAAACACTCTGGGTAAGTCTTGTTTGGCAAAACGAAAATTCAGTTCAGCTTCTTTCCTACCATATACTCATTTGAGTTAAAGATTGGCTTAACAACCACGTCTCCACCAACGGGAAATATGTTCTGAAGGATTATCCCTCTTATCACATTGTGATTTACACCTCCAGGATCTCTTATCATAATGATGTTGTCAATCATTTGTTCCATAGTACCTTTGAACGACAAATTAATAGGGCAGTTAAAATTTGAAACAAATCGTAAATGATTATTAAACTATCACAACCACAACGGGATGGGGAGGGTTATCATTAATGTGTAAGGTTATAACTGTTACTGACATCTGCATGTCACGTAAATAAGGAAAGAATGGGATGGCTTGAAAACTTATTTTTGAAACAAGTTAATTAACGTCCTGTATTTACTTTAATAGCGAATAAAGGGATATAACGTATGCTGCTGAAGTTGTGGCTTAAAATCTCTCTATTCAAAAACAATCAAATGACAAATCAAGGCACCGTGGAATGTTGGAAACTTGGCTATTTTCGACTTCTGCGCCATCCATCGACGAATGAAGCCAACAGTATCAATGCAATTACAGTATCAACAACTTTAGTAGAAACAAAATCGAATCTGTGATCACACCAGGGTTTCTATGCATCTTGGTCTGATCCTACAGACTTCTGGTAGCTGCCATGCGCCAGAAATAATAATGTGCTAAAAAAACTGTCAACACACAAATGACACACTCGAAATATGGCATCTATTTTCATCTCACCCTGATAACAGGAGCTATTCCTGTGTTTCTTTGTGCTGGCAACATGAACACCACAACCACAGCTTAATAAACACACAGCTAGGAAACTTAGGCAGTGGTCGGGAATTACCTTGAAGGTGCGATTCTGACGAAAATCATGCAATAGATTCACCGTTGCCAACAATAACTATCAAACAGTATATATTCGGTGGTTTTTAAGTTGAAATAATTATACAGGCATTGGTTATATATTAAGTATGGATAGGGATATATAAAAAAACGATATACTTTCAAGAATCTTCATTATAATAAAATACATGTACCTGAAATAGGTTAATTACTACAGGTTGCGTAATATAAAAATAGAAAATATATTCTTTTTCGGCAAATGTACAGATCGAATAAAGAGGTAGCACAATAATTATTCAATGAAGTTGTGGCACAGCTTAATAAACACACAGCTAGGAAACTCACCGTGGAGGGGGTAGTCAACGCAGATATTCGCGCACCCCCCACTTTTGGAGTAAAACCTATCAAAGCAGTGGCAGGTATCGGGAATACGATTCATCCAAATTTATAAGCTCCATAGGCGTAGTCACGGATAACTCGTGTTTTTATATTGTGTGTTGCTGTGTTGAGTTAAATCGTGTTTTCTGTTTGTTTTTGAAGTTGTGGGTGCATGAATATTTTTTTATAATTTGTAGTGCATATTATAATAATTATTGAAACATGGGAATGACATGTGCTGCCAGATTGTGTAAGAACAAAAGTTATAACTGTAACAAGAGTTTCTTCAGATTTCCCAGTGATGTTGCAAGGCGAGTAAATTTTTCGTCCTTTGTTGTGATATTCATAAAGTCTGAATGTTGTAATGAATAGTAGTAAAAACAGATGAAGTTGAAATCAGTGTCATTGCATCAACTATTATTTGAATGATAATAATGAATATGATGTCTGCTCAAAAGGCGTATTTTCAAAAGTGTTGGTGTTTTGTGTCTTCATCTTTGGTGTTCTACTGCCTTTTTTGAATTGACTTATCAGCGATTTGAAGTCTTTCTTTTCAGAAACTAGCATGAATGCCCACATTTCTGGAAGGTCAATTAGAATAATTTTCGAAGTTACATATATTTTTTCTATGATAATTCAAACACGGCATTCGGTCATTCTTTTGGGACATTTTCTATATAGACTAAAATATGGAGTAATTCTGAAATAAGCATATCATTGAAAGTGACAGGAAACAGATGTATCAGAATGATATTGAATACATTCTTGATTATTTTCAGAGCCAGAATTTGGGTTGTCAGTTGTGGCAGAGAAGATCTCTTCGAAAATTTGGGTAAATTGCATAGTAGTCACAGACTTTGCCAGGATCATTTTGAGGATAAAATGTTCATGAACCAAAACCGTGAACGACTGACTTCCAATGCGATTCCTACATTATTTCCCGTTCTTGAGGGATCTTCCTGAGGATCTCATTTAGACCACTCATACATACCTTTGTATGAGTTACCATGTTTGCACCAGGGAAAAAAACAACTGTTCCTAAAATTGATATTTTACAAGACATAACAATTCCTCCCGGTAAGTGTAGTTTTTTGAAATATTCATTCTTATTCAAATTTCTCACAATAATTCGGAAAAGGTTTAAAACTTAATTAATATTGAAAGCGTTTTGTGATCCCTGTAATATTTAAACTCATCTATTTCTAATGTTCTACCTGAAATTAGTTTTAAATATTACAAAAACATCAGATAATTGAGTGCTAGGTATCAACTTTGGAATATACAAGGTTGGTGTACCTGCTATGGATAGTTTTGTAAACTAACTCATAAATTTTGTGGAATCAAGAAAAAACCCAAGAGGAAGTCGTTACTCGTACGAATTCAAATTAGAATGTTTATCCTTGTATTGTACAGGGCCTAAATTGTACAAGCAAGTTTTAGTAAAGAAATATTGTTTACCTACCCCTAGAACTCTTCTGAAACTGCTAAAAGGAGTCAAGGTAAGTCCAGGTTTGGACAATCCACAATTATTCGAAATATTGATAAGAAAAGTAAACTATTTTGGTGAAATTAAAAAATACTGTATATATAATATGTATAGATGAAATGTCAATTAAAGCCCATTTATTTTACAATCGGGGAACTGATTGCGTGATTGGGTTGTCTGAAGGTGGAGATGGTGGTAATGTTTTTAAGCCTGCATTGAGTGCATCTGTCATTATGGTACGTGGAATATTTAGCCGATGGAAACAACCAGTGGCATTTAATTTTTGTCATTCAGCCTGCCCGGCTGAATCATTAAAACAGCAAATTTTTGAATTGATCAAAATTCTCAAGCACATTGGACTCAAAATATGTGCTGTAACGACAGATATGGGGTCCAATTATATGCCGTTATCAAAATTATTAGGTATTACAGCGACCAAACCATATTTTTTTGCGAAGGTCAAAAGGTCTACTATATTTTCGATGTACCTCACGTCATTAAAGCTATTCGAAATATGTTGATGAAATATGATTTTTTAATTGGTAATGATACGATTTCGTGGACCTTCATTAAAATATTTTATGAACATGAAAAAAATTACCCGATAAGGGCAGCACCAAAATTGACAAAGTCACACATATCCCAATTCATTTGAAAAAAATTAAAACGAAATATGCCACCCAAGTATTCAGTGAGACAGTGGCATGTGGTATGAATGTTTATATTCGGTTTGGACAGCTGCCGTCTCAAGCATATAAAACATCTGAGTTTGTGTCAAATATTGATAAAGTATTTGATGTTCTCAATTCGTCCTGTACCAAATCCTCAAAGTTATATAATAGAGCATTCAAAGGTCTACCTCATCAATCGCAACTTCTTAAAGAATTCCTTGCCTTAATTGATCAAATTGAAGTGAAAGACAACAAAGGTAAAAATATAAAAAATGTAATCAAAAGTTTCAAAAGTAGGGTAACTATGGGCTTACGAGTCCACCTTGAACTTTGGACTCTCGGTTCGTCGCTGGTCTGCGTTCATCGTGTGACGTAGTCGAGAGAGATCCCTTAGATTGATAACAATTGTCCAGTAGAGCGCGCGCTGCTAAATTTCGGTGCGTCGCTGTGTTTGGCGTCGTCTTTCATCGAGTCGCGATAGATCCCTTAGATTGATAACAATTTTCCACTACCGCGCGCTTATAATATATTTAATAAGAATAATAATTGTGGATGACATATTTAGACTCAAAATACAGTATTTAAGAAAAAAAAACATGGCGGCTGTAAAATGTTATACCAGGTGGCTCAAAATACAGTATTTAATAGAAAAAAAAAAATGGTGGCTGTCAAATGATATACCGGGTGTCTCAAATAACAATATTTAAGAGAAAAAACATGTCAGCTTAACGGAGGTCGTGACGTTCAATGTGCGATACCCATTGAACCGTTCAGTCTTCCGTCCGACTGTATTCGTTGACACATGTCGATCAACGTTTGATATTTTCGATTCTTGACAGACAGACAGACAGGCAGAGAGTGACAGTTTGATTGAACCAGAACGAACTAATGAACTAACCTTATAAAAAACGTTTTTTTGCGGTCGCATTTTTACGTGTTTTAGCGTTTAAAATTTTAGTTGTTTTTTAGAACGCGAAAAGCGCTTATTGTAGTCACATTTTTGCGTGTTTAAGCGTTATGAATTTTAGCTGTTTTTTCGAACGCGAAAAACGTCTATTTTGATTGGATTTTTGAGGGGAGGCAGACCAACTTAGGTTATAAAGTAAAAATAAAAGAAAACAGTTTGAATACAAATTTATTGAGTATTTTTATTTTGGTAACATATCACATAGCCATTTGTATAGAATATCTACGTTTCGGAGACTGCAATTATAGTGGGGTTGCTTATCAATGTGATGCATACAGGGTGATATACCATCATTGTCGCCGAATGTGGGAACCATCCATGACGTATTATCATAGTCCTCCAAATTCACAACACGTGTAGGTAGGTTCAATTGATGAAATTTCTCTGTAAGATAGTCACGTTTTTGCAGTCCTCGAACATAAATGATATCAACATTCTGTAAATTTTTCTTGAGGATGGAATCTAATTGATGATATTCCACAAAGCCAGAGGAATACCTCAATCCATGAACGTTTCGCTCCAAGAAACAGGCAGTACGTTTATCTGCTCTACTCAAAGAGGAAAATGGTATAGTTGGCAGCAGAAGAAAATTACTACATTGAATTCCAATCCTAATGGCAATCTCCTTAGGATGGAATTGTTGCTCGATGGTAAAGCCTTGAATATCTACAACAGCTATTTTCATGTTGACTCTGTGATTGATACTGAAGTGACAAGCATATGTTCAGTTTAATTTGTTAATGATTTCGCTGAGTGGGAGGTGCTCAATAACAGTGTCGTGCACAATGATGCAATAGGCTCTAGTATTTTGGGGAAATCCTTCAGATGCCTCGATTTCGAGTTTCACATCAACAGTGGAACTTTTTATGCTCTCATCCCTTCTGGAACAATCGATGACAAAGAGAGTCTTGCCAACAAATTCGGTGGAGCTCAGCAGAGGATTATGTTGATTAGTAATTTTTCGCAAGCCTATTTCAACTATGCACAATTCGGTCTCAGCTACTACACCGATTATCAGCAGCATGATTTGTTACAGAAAAATTTTGAAAGATATGTTTGTGGCTATGTGTTGAACAAAGTTCTCAAAATACACAGTTGTGGTATTTGCATCAATTATGCAAATCAACAAAAACATTTGGATGATACCTCACTATTTATTTATTTTAAGGCTTTTGAAAATGCTGAAGGAAATTTATTTGGCCGTTTGAATAATCCAAGCGACGGTTTTGTCAATTTCATGAATGACGTCGAAACCATTTTTCAACAGAAAATTGAAACTTTCATTTTGAAACCACTAGTATGTCAAAATCTTTTCGAAATGGCCAATGAACTTCCTTTTTTACACCCATGTGACAGTTTTCCCAAGGAATATGCTGTAAAATTATATTTGAGGGTTTGGCTGTATTACACCTTCAAAAACATTAATAGGAACTTCAGGGACCAAAAATATATCAAAAACAAATTGATTATATTACGTAACCTGTGGTAATTAACCTATTTCAGGTACATGTATTTTATTATAATGAAGATTCTTGAAAGTATATCGTTTTTTTATATATCCCTATCCATACTTAATATATAACCAATGCCTGTATAATTATTTCAACTTAAAAACCACCGAATATATACTGTTTGATAGTTATTGTTGGCAACGGTGAACCTATTGCATGATTTTCGTTCAACTGTATTATTCTAAAAGAGTTTTTAGAATTCTAAAGTACGGTCCTGTCTGTTTCCCAGCAAATATTTCTAATTCTACCCTGACTTTTACGACAGAATCGCACCTTCAAGGTCATTCCCACTGATTGATTACGGTGTACCACAGCATTTGTGAATCACCATGTATGATTCAGACATAAGATGATATTACATGAAGCGACAACAAGATAAAATGTGATAATTTTCATCCTGCAAGTGTTTCCAAACCAAGTAACATCATTATTCCGAAATTCGAAAAATCGCAAGAGTATGAATTGAAATCACCCTGTAACGAAAAAGAGTTCTTGAGGTTTTTTAGGGAGGATATAGTTACCAAAGGATATTTTCGAAATACTGCCTGCAAATAATTCATATAAATTGATTATCTCTTGAGATACAATATGGGAAAAAGTCGTCATTTCCCAATTTCAACACCCTGTATTTCGAAAACTAGTCATAGGATCGAGTTGGGCCCGGACATATTTCATAAGGAGACTGATTCCTACAAAATACCAAAAATTTGGAACATTTGACAGAACGCCATTTTATATAGCAAAAAGTGCGGGGTCCTTTGTGCTAACCACTCTTTCTTCCCTCTTTTCAAATATTTAGATTCTAATTCAAATTTCAAATAATCACCTATACCAATATGTTCTGTGAATTAAATCATGTTTCATGTTTAATATACACCAACGACAATATAAAGACACCTGCTCCATCAACGTCGTATACAAACGATAAAAATTATCGTAGAATAACGATAAAACGATAAAGATATTCAGCTACTGAATCACAAATATCGTTAATTACTGATTATCGTTCACTAACGACGTAGTTAAGTGTAGTTCATACCCTTGCGAATTTCTCAATTTTTCTGCGAATAAAATTGCTTCCTGTCATGCCGGACCAATCGTTGATGCAGAACCATGTCGGCAGCCATTTTATTCGCAGAAAAATTGCGAAATTCGCGAGGGTGTGAACTAGACTTTATGCGTTACAGAATAGGCCTCTTGTGCCGATTCAGATAAATGCGTACCCATGCAGGTTTTTTGAAGCAAAGACGGTTTGAACGCCTTCTACTCACGTTTCTATAATGAGAACATATTTTATTTGGTTCTGTAATAATTTTGTCAATGCTGGAGTACCTAATGCTATTTGAGTTCTTTAAATAATTCCGATGTATTTTTACTGCCTCTAAGGCCGATTCAGATACAGATACTGGAAAGCTTGCGCCTTATACGGCAAAAAAGTTATTAAAATTATCAGTTGAATATGCGTAAACTATTAGATCTAACCTCTGACTAACCTAACGTAGACAAAATACTTTATTTTTATTCGCAATTCATTATGGCTAGTTAGGTTAGTAAGGTCAGGTTGGATTAGCTAATAAATTATATATGCATATTCCACCTTTTCTGCCCGTAGACGTAAGTTTTCCAGGAGAATTTGTCCTTCTTTCGTCTATTTACACGATCTGTAACACATTCATTTGAAATTCGACAAAAATTCGGGATTATCATCAGCTATTGCGCGCCCAGAGCAATAGCAATACGCCAGGGAATATCAGTGATACTTTTTAGGTAGACGCTAGTCTGTCATGGGCCCCTTCTTTGCTATTACTTCTTTACTGATATGGCAGTGACGTACACAGAATATCTTTTGTCATGAGATATAACTATGAGGTCTGTGATGACGCAACGATCTCCTTCTGTGGTCTCGGTCTCAGTGAATAGACCAGTCACGGACCATTATCCAAACAAACCATATTTATCATTGAAAGAATGTGTATGTGGTATATTTTTTATTTTTTGTCAAAATTAGTGCAAAGAAATGGGTGAACTAATCAAAAACATTGCATCCTCTACCATTTTCTACCTACAAATGAAAGTTATATATAAATATATTATGTTTAAATTTTACCTTAGTAACTTTGTTACAGTATTATTTACACATAAGATACTTACTGTTATTCGCTTTGAAACCCTGTAATAAATCAAATATCCACAAAAATCCAACAGCTTATATAGGAATCATACACAAGACAAGTTTGAATAATGCATATGAAATAACTCAACAAAATTGACAGCTCTGACGTCAGCACTAAAATGGTGTATTGGCTGTAAATGTGTTCTGTGGATTGGCGTATTGACAACACTGGATAAATTTGACATTTCCAATCACAGAGTTCATCGAGTTAGAGTTTTTTCTTCTCGAGAATTTATCAAAATTTTGGTATAATTTTTTAAATTGATTTTGTGTAAATATTTGATAATTATCCGGGAATATGTCAGCTTGGCCTGCTCCAGTTAATGTATCTCCACTCATCAAGGTAACTCATTGAAATATATTCGATTCTTTTCACCTAATTCGTAATTTTACGAATTATTACATAATTCACTCTAACCTCTATTTAATTTTTTCATAGTTTGGAAGGTGGAGTTTCCTAGGAGCTGGAGTTCTCTATGGGCTCCTCCATCAAAAGAGATTATCTAAAAAAGAAGCTGGCATCAGAGAGGTGGAAGGAAAACTGAAATTGGAACGTGATGCCAAATTAGCTATAGAAAAGAAATTAGCAGCTGACAAGGAAATCAAAGAGCTCGAAGAGATGGCGAGATAGAGTGAATTGACCCCTAAATCACCTCTTTAGATTATTCGTTTGTGAATTAGTTGATAAGTATAATAAAATGTTCGTTTCACCTGTAAAATTTGCTATTGAAATGCAATGAGAATGATGAAAGGTTGCATCTTAAATTTATTTGTAGCGCCTAGATGTACATTTCATGAACAACATTACCTTCTTCAGTAGGTTTTTGTAGTGGCTCAGAACAAGTTCTTCCTTATTTAGTCAGCTAGTTCCTTGATCAATATAAAGTTTTTAATAATTTGAATGTGTTACGTTTAACCATTGCCTCACAATAATGAAATTATTATTTCATTTGATTGTTGGACTTGCAAGACATGATGAATCACTCAATTGACCTGAAGTTATTGTCCTAATTGCCCAAAGATTTCTAGTGTGTTGCTCAATCAAAAATACTTTTTCTCTGCAGCAAGCCTGAGCAATGAGCAAAAATTAAAATTATTTAATTTAAAATGTTTTATTGATTTGTAGTCCCTGAATCTAAAAATACTTTCTCAAGTTTAATGTGTGTGTGCTGTTGTATTAATATAAACACTCAAAATTATCCATTCTTTACACCAGCATAATTTACACACTTCGATTCACCCGTTTAACCCAATTTTTTTATTAAAAACGACATTATACAAAAATTCAACCTTTCAAGAATATCAAAAACATTTATGCAAAATGTTGGTAAATTTATTCATGTCAGGTTGGTAACGTTTATCTTTGCACATTTGCAAGGCCAACTTTTCTTGCCATTTAACTTTAACATGGATAGGAAATTATTCATTCACGTTTTTTTCCAGTTACCAACTTGACATTAATAAAATTCATTAACCATTTTGCCTAGATTTCTTGTTTATGTGGTCATAAACGAAGCATGAGTTTTTTCATGAATAGTGCTGTTTTCAACAAAGAAAAAGTGTGAAACAGGTCAATTAGGGTGTGTTATCATTCTGCTAGTGATAAAGCTAAGTTTTCATGTACACGAATTATTCGTTTTTCCTACGAAATCTGTCAAAAGCTGTTCAAATATATTTCGTGTCGGCAAATTTCAACTGATGGTACGAATAAATTCAGGAAGTTGAAATAATAAAGTCAACTTGTCCGAAATTTTGAAGGAAAACGATGATCGGTTATGTATTTTTGTTTCCAGGCATATTAAAAATTTTAATGTGAAATATGGACAGCAATCTTATGATTAATAATATAAGGATAAGAACATCCGTAATATTTTATATTTTACTGATTTTGTTAACGTATTGGAATTTTGAAGTGAAGAAAAAGTGCTCCCAAACATTTTTGGGTGAGACCTATTTTCAAACTACATAAATTACATTGCAATTACCACAGCTTAATTAACGAGCTGAGGGTTTTTCCTTCAGAAAATGGACGGTAAATTAGGGGGTTGACGTTGATTATTTCATTTATTTCGTGAAGGCATTTCGCACAAATGAAATCCGCTCAAAATATCATTTATACGAAAAAGTGACATTTCTTTCAAGTTTCCTATGAAAAACCGAAAATTCGGGTGCATGAAAACTTAGCTTTAGAAGGAAGAATTTTCAGTGTTTTGACTGTTTTTTTCGCGGTAGGAATGTGTGCTGGAAAATGCCAGTTATCATAGCAGAACGGTTTTTATTCACAGTGTTTATACTTCCAAAATTTTAACGATGAGAAATAGGCCCCTAGAAGACTTGTGACAGTTTAAATGCAATTCTGCTTCTCAACAAATTTTATGAAGTTTTGGTATTGTAAAAAGCTCTATAGTTCAAGTGTTATTGAAAATGAGATCTATAGGTAGATTATAGAAGAGTTACCAATGATTGAATGTTAACTATGTCAAGCTCTGATGGAAATCATGTGTTCAACTATCAAGCATCAATATGTACAATAATATTTTTGGTAAAAAACATTTAATATTTATCTCGCAAGAAATCTGAATTTGTACTCTGCATTCAGTGATAATTATTGATCTTTTATTTTACTAATTTTACTGATTGAAATTGAAAAATGAAGATAGGAAATGGTAAGTACTTATTCAAAATTTCAAAAAAATCATTGAGCAACCCTCAGTCTTCAGAAGACTAAAAAATTTCCTGTATCTTCCAAAACAACTCGTTTCAAAAACTGCTTCATTACTAATTGGTAAGTCAAACATTTCATCAACTCCACTGACACAACCACATAATAAAGGCAAAGAATAACCTATAAGATATATCAACAGTTTTTCCCAAATATCTCGAAAATCTCCATTTTTAGCCATATCGACGGTACCAGTACCTGGCATAATTTTCTATATAGATGTTTCGTAAACAACCATCTCGGATGAAATAGAGCCAATTTTTGGTACTCTGAATTTGCTATTTTGTATAAACTGATATTTAACATCACTGTATATTATAATACCTATGGTCTAAGTGGTACTGTTTGGTCCAAGATGATTTGGTAGTACCTACTATATAGTAGGATTATTCGAGCTTATGTCTTTAAAATTGTTCATTATTTTACTGTTCCAAATATAAAATCTGGTCTGGTAAAGTCTGGTTAATTGGTATGCACCAAAGCCAAAATCTCAAACACACATACAATATTTTCTCTAAAGTTTCGTAAAAAAATACATGTGACCCTCGATATGGAATGTTATGACTAAGGTGTTGATTATCAATGAGCCTAACTGGAGCCAAACTTCCAGTCCAAGACCATACGGAAGATCGAATATGCATCTTCAGTATATTAACGAGAGTTTCATTCACTCAGACCTCGCATTGAAATCTGCATGGAATATGGTTTTGGAAACAGCTACTGGCCAAACTGCACCAATTATTGAAGGAACGTTACTTGTACATCCAGATTATAGGTCTTATCACGATGAAAAATTTGGAGAATTTCATCAAATCAATACTAGAAAGAAAATTTCGAGGATAGATAATAGCAGGGGAGCCCAAACGGGCATTTCGGGATTTACTGAAGCGCGGCAGATTAATATATAGGGGGATACCTTGTACCCGGTTAAGTACCTCCATCAAATATATGAACCTCATGCATAAATAAGGACGTGCGTCCAAGATAAAGGATCAGATTAGTAAAAAATCATCAGAAATTCTCGAGCGCGTTAGATTAAGATGAGTGAGTTAATTACATGCTAAAAAGTGTAAATTCTACTCTGACAATTTGAGAGTGACGTAAAGAAAGGGGAGAGCTACAAAGTTGTAAAAAAATCGTTATCTCGACATTCTCGAGCGTGGCAATTTTTTTTATATTTTGAAGGAAATAATTCAAGGATAGTGAAAAATATAAAATCTGACGATTTCCACAAGCCGAAATAACGCAAATTCGTCGATAAAGTCTAATATGCGTGCAGCTGCGCAATGCCTATATTCCCCTCTCCGTGACTATTTCTCTCTCACTCTTTCTCTATCTATTTGGCTTGGCGAAACTTAGATTTTGAATATAATTTGAACCGATTCGTTCAAAAAAACTACAAAAATTTTCTTTTTCAAAGATTGAGCAGCTGGAGTATTATTGAATAACAAAGAAGTAATTTTCTACGACGAGCATTGCAAGGATAAATAGGTACTCCAAGCTACCAAAGAGTTGATCTTGAAGAATCTGACTAAATTTTTGGCGTGAAAATCGTTTCTTACATTAGCCCTGGTTCCACAATCAGACTGGTTGAGAGGGACTGGTTGAACGATAACACTATCAGACAGTACCTGTCAACGTTCGTATTTGAAAGTATTGTATCGAAGTGTGCTCATGGGTCCACAGAGGATATACACCTTATCGTTGTTAACTACTAGGTAAGAAATGACGCTGCTATGCGAGATTGCGAGCTGTTGTTTGGAAGGCCATCCAAAAAATGCAGAGGACAAAGTTCTTTCAGGGTACGTCAAAGAACTGCAAGAAAGATTGAACAGAGTTCATGAGTCTCAAGGCAATCTCCAGTGATGAAATGTAAACAAGATTTGGCAGGAACAATCTTTTAACTCGGAGAAAGAGATAAAAGTAGAATATATATGCTCCTAATTACAGAGAAATCGCCCCAAGCAAATCCAAGGAAAGTTAACGTGGAGAGATTGAAACGAAACGTTTCACGTTTCACAGAAACGTGTTTTTGTAATATTTCAACTTATTTTCATTTATAATTTATATTTTATGTCGGGTGTTTTGACATCAAGCGTTTGTTACCGCCGAGCAGGCGCAGGCGCTGTGCCTGGTGGCTTTATATAGGGCCCGTTCCGAGATTCCAACAGTGTTGGCTTCTATCGGATAGATGACGCAGGTATGTTCATTTTATATTTTGGTTGGAAAATACCGAAGCCGACGTCAATTGATTCAAGAAAGGAAGGAAGGACGACAAAAATTATAAATGATAATGGGATAACGGAGTTATCAGCGGCGCAATAACTTAAGAACAGGAAACTTCGTAATCAATGGATATATTCTATTTCACAGAAACATCTAGAATCACTCGTTCTTTTGTTTCCATTGTTAGTCCCAACTTTTCTTTTTGTAGGCTAGTTTCATTAATGTTCTTGAACATTGAATTTCACTTTATGAATATCCCGCTATTGAGATTCTTCAGAACAGCCGAATTCAGTTCACATTTTTATGATAATTTTAAAAACAGTTTTGAAGTAGGAACCTATTAAGTGTGTTTTGAACTGTCGTACGGAGGTGTTCCCCTAATTTAATCGAAAAATTATTTCAGCTTCGATGTTTGAAATGCACAGCGAGGTAGTTCTTGTTGAAAAGGTTGCCAAGTATTGAACAGATATAATTCAACGGTCATAGGGGACAGTAGTTCTTTTCTGTTCAATACTTGCCGACAACCATATAAATACCTATTGTATAGGATATTTTGCGGAAGATTCGGATTACGAAATCCACCATTTTGCTTAATTAGATATTATGAAACATTTCTAATTATTGGAGTCCCACCTGCTGAATCCTTGTGCAGAATTAGCAATAACAGCATATTAGGAAAAATCCGATTATTGGGAAGATCTGCGCGAGGGATGATGACATATATATATATATATATATATATATATATATATATATATATATATATATATATATATATATATATATATATATATATATATATAATAACAAAGTATTCTCGACCGAACTCTATTAATTAAGTAGGAATTCTCGGGTAGCGGTCTGTTGAACAATGAAACTCATTCGATTTAAATCTTCAATATTTCGTCAACCTTTATTGACTTCTTCAGGAAGAGCTACAATTAAAAAGGAATATGAGTTGTTGAAGGACTACATAAAAATAACATGATAACTTACAAAATTCACAGAGTTAGTTCTAACCTATGGAACATTTGGGAGGACAATTGTTACTCTCCGCTGCAGACTAATCGCTTAATTTACCTGACTGGAGTGTTGCTATGGTTTGAATAAGGATTCGTTTAAATACAATGGTGTTAATTAGTGTAGGTATTCCATTGGCACCAACTGTCAAACTACACACAACGTTGAATGGAATTTAAAATATTACAATATATACTACTAAGTTGTCCTGTATCGGTTTTGTAGTTAACTGTGTTAGGATTTCTGTTGATATGGACCATCTCAAGGAATAACCTGTTTTTTTGATTGCTGACTTTGTCTAGAATTTTTGGATTTGAATAATCAAACCGGTGGCCTGTTTTCTGGGTGTGGTCGACTGCTGCACAGGAGTTTTTTCCCAATTGGGCATCACTCTTGTGCAAAGCTAGCCGTTGTTTTAACCACTGTGAGGTCTGTCCGACATAACTACCTTCACAACCTTGGCATGGTAGTTCATAAATTACATTGCTAAGGAGTGGAGTTGGTGTTTTGTCTTTGATTTTTCTTTGGTTTTTGATCAAAGACAAAACACCAACTCCACTCCTTAGCAATGTAATTTATGAATTACCATGCCAAGGTTGTGAAGGTAGTTATGTCGGACAGACCTCACAGTGGTTAAAACAACGGCTAGCTTTGCACAAGAGTGATGCCCAATTGGGAAAAAACTCCTGTGCAGCAGTCGACCACACCCAGAAAACAGGCCACCGGTTTGATTATTCAAATCCAAAAATTCTAGACAAAGTCAGCAATCAAAAAAACAGGTTATTCCTTGAGATGGTCCATATCAACAGAAATCCTAACACAGTTAACTACAAAACCGATACAGGACAACTTAGTAGTATATATTGTAATATTTTAAATTCCATTCAACGTTGTGTGTAGTTTGACAGTTGGTGCCAATGGAATACCTACACTAATTAACACCATTGTATTTAAACGAATCCTTATTCAAACCATAGCAACACTCCAGTCAGGTAAATTAAGCGATTAGTCTGCAGCGGAGAGTAACAATTGTCCTCCCAAATGTTCCATAGGTTAGAACTAACTCTGTGAATTTTGTAAGTTATCATGTTATTTTTATGTAGTCCTTCAACAACTCATATTCCTTTTTAATTGTAGCTCTTCCTGAAGAAGTCAATAAAGGTTGACGAAATATTGAAGATTTAAATCGAATGAGTTTCATTGTTCAACAGACCGCTACCCGAGAATTCCTACTTAATTATTTATATATATATATATATATATATATATATATATATATATATATATATGATACAAATGAAAATACTTCTTGGAACCCACAACCAGAAGAGATTCACTGATGTACCTATTAATCTAAGCAAAAACACATATGGGTAGGAACAGAAAAGGACACCTGAACAAACTGAGATTGATTCGAGTATGTCAGGGGGAGGACGAAAACTTATATACAGCCACATATCTCGTACAGCAATGTGCAACTTTAGGGCACTACACTTGGGAGCATAATAACCCTTAGAGCACTATCGCACACAATTGTGACGCCTTATTCAAAGTATCATTAAGGTTCAGCTTACATTTTGTATCGGCCTGATACTGCTTCACACGATTGTGAAATATATAAATAAAACGTCTGTATCAAATTGGCGCGGAATATTCGTCTCAGTGGAGTTTCGTATGGCAATAGGTGGAGGTGTGTCGTGACATCGATGGGTTCCTGGAGTAAATTCACGTTTTTTGATTCTAAAAACAAAAAAAAATTGATTTGATGCATGCATTCCATTGATGAGTGATCATAATAGACTTTTTCAGTAGAAATAATAATATATTTCAGTATCGCGGACTCGGAGAATACAATTAAATTCATCTAGCACAATTGTTAGTGTCGGTTCTCAACCCCGACAGAATGTGGAAAAAGTTTCTGAGTTGTCCTCTTATTTTTATGGGCAAATTAGAAATGTATAGTGATATTTACAATAATTTCTGGTACTATATATGTGACAGCAATAATTTATACTAACGTTAACTATAAATAGTTTCAACAATTTATTGGTATTTCACCACTTACTATCCAAGTTATTAGGGTTACCAAAAATATTGTAATTTTTATGATAATTTCTTGAATATACCAATATGTAGGTATACTTATCACTCTTATATCTATAAAATACAGTAAACTGAAATACAGATTCAACCTCTCCTGGGCTATTATTGTACCCATCAAAATATATGGAGTGCATCTCCTAAAACTACACTCGCTTTTATTTACATGCTATTGAATGTACTAAAAAAGATACATTTGTCTCGTCGGTGATGCCACGCTCACAAATTTGATGAGTTCTCTGAAACACTGCAGAAAGGTTGGCGATGGGTCCTTCTTTCATACGTGGTTTTGAGATCTATGCTCTGGTGAAATATCATTAAGTCGTTCTATCGTATGGAGTCGACTAATCAACAATCAGCGAAGCTTTAGAAATCCAATGCATATCTATATAGGATCTCCGAGACTCAGAGATACACAGCCGTCAGATATTCAAGAAAGCACTATACTTCCCACCTATTTTCACCACCAAACCCTATAGTGTATGCAACCAATATTACGAATATTATGCTTTGAGCGTGGCCTGCTAATAAGCGACATTCTCTGTTGGATGGAAGAGCAAGTTCTGGCTGTGTTTTTCGAAGCACAGTCAGAAATTGAATCCTGCCATTTGATAGGATGTATTAACTATAATCTAAATTGGTTTCTTTTCTGTATATGTTTTTTTCCTATCAATAAAATCTATTATTATTATTATTATTCTATTACAGGATTTACCTCTCTGTTTCCATGTGAGGTGAGATCACACAGAGGATAAACAAATATCACAATCGAATAAATTAATATTTTTTCTCCAGAAAATGCCATCTGACAAAAAAAACAACACACCAGTATCCTGAAGCTTATCTAACACCTGCTTCAAAAGAAATTCGAAATGGAATGTCCGTTAGAGCTGCTGTTCGGCAATTTGGACTTCCCAAAACCATGCACTCTTTTGGATAGAATCCATGGTCGTATCAAAGATCAAAGAAGGAAATCGAAAGATGGGACCACCGCGACATTTCTGACATCTGATGAGAAAACACAGTTAGTATATAAACTGGATAAAAGTGGTATCACAATTTTGCTAGGCGACACTCAGATCTGGCCCTCAGAGAAACTGAGGGTCTCACAAAAGCCAGAGCAATCATAACAGAAGAATATATCCAAAAATGGTTCAGGGAGCTTAAAGACTATTTATCGGAAAATAATCTCTTCGAAATTTTCAATGATCCAAGGAGAATAATCAATGGTGATGAGACCAGTTTTGCGATGTTTCCCAAAACTGGAAAGGTCTTAGCTCCCAAAGAATGAAAAATAGTATACGAAAAAGAAAGGAAGCTATCATTGTCTTGCTCGTATTTTCCGCAGCAGGAATGATGGTGCACCCAATGGTTGTCTTTCCATATATAAGACTCCCTACAAGTGTGGTCAAATCTCTGCCAGATTCATGATTTCTTGGAAGGTCAGATTCGGGCTGGATGAAAAGTGAAGTCTTTTATGAATATGTAGCCAATGGTGTGAATAATTGGCTAGTATAAGCTAGTGAAGTTTCCAAGCTAGTAATTTTGTTCATTGATGGACATAATTCTCATTTATCTCTTCAATTGAGCCAATGGTCTGATGACAATTGCATAATTTTATAGGATTTGCCCCCAAATACCACTCATATAAGCAACCTGCAGACATGAGTGTTTTTAAACCACTAAAAACACAGTGGAAAAAAACCGACAGGGAATGGCAGGCAAAACCAGAAAATCATAATGGTGTGTTAACAAAAAATTCATTGCGTCCTTTATTATCAGAAGTTATGGATAGTCGATCAAAGAAAGAATAAAAGATTTTATCAACAATTACAGAAGCCCCCGGAAGTGATAGCATTCCAAAAGTGTGTCCAAGGAGAAGCAAAAATGTTCATCATGTGCTGATGATTTGGATAGTGATGCAGATGATGAAGTTAAGAATATTGACTGTGAGAAATATGTTCGGTGGTATCACCTTATATTTTGTACATAAAATGAGTACCTATTCATCCTCAATTTTTTTTTCAGGTAGGCAAAGGAATTTTCACATATGTTTGATTTATTCTGTATCCAGTCAACACACGGACATTCGCTAGATATCCATTGAACATCCATTTTGGACATTGGGGATATCCAGAGGACCAGTTATATCCAGTGGATATTTTATGGACGTCCGGTGGATGTTCCGAGTGGACGAAGATGGACTTCTATAAGATATTCTTCTAGACTATCCAAAAGTATCCACAAGGATTTCCATAAGAAATTGTTCACAAAATATCCAAATGATACTTATGTTTTAGGGGTAACAATAAGATTATCATTGAGGAATAAAGGAAACTGTTTAAAAATACTGATATTGAAAATTGATATTGTATTCTGTATAATGTATAGTTGCTTCGGATATTCATAGCGATCTGTAGAATATCTTCTAATGGATGTCCATGTCGAATCCATGAATGAACATCTGATGAAAGTTCATATAAAGTCCAGACAGATTACGGTCCAGGAAAAAGATTCAATTGGTATACGTTGAAGAGAAAAAATAAAACATCGATATTAAAAATTCAGCTCGACATACAAATTCATTTATATTTCCTTGGACTTCACCGCAACCCGTAGAATATTTTCTGAAGAAACCGATTACCCATTTTCAAAAATATCTAATTTATGTTCGATAAAGAGAGGAAAGAAAACATCGATTTTTCATCGACCATCGATAAATATCTTACGGATGTCCATCTCAAGTCCAAGAAAAAACAATGATACAAGCTATACCGGCCGTTTCTTTTATCATGTGGTAACATTGCTATATTCTAAACCGTAATAGATACAAAGACGATTAAACGGGAAAAAATGTAACTGTTGTGGTGAGCAGTACATTGGTCAGAGAAAATCTACGGGGATTCTCGCCCTTCCCGACTTATACAGGGAAAACTAAAAATGCTGTTTTCGGTTTTTTACGAATAGAATGGTTATTTTAGAAAATATAAAAAAATTAAAGAGGAAAGTTTTATTGTATTCAAAATGTACTAGAACTACATAATGATAAATTTTTAATTAAACGTAAAAAACCGAAAACAGCATTTTCAGTTTTTCCTGTATAAGTTGGGAAGGGCAAGAATCCCCGTAAATTTTCTATGACCAATTTACTGCTCACCACAATGGTTACATTTTTTCCCATTTAATCGTCTTTGTATCTATTACGGTTTAGAATATAGCAATGTTACCACATGATAAAAGAAACGGCCTGTATAGTAATTTTTGAAAGAAGAAATTCTCATGCGAAAATGGAAGGTAAAAAAATTTTGGTTGAGCACTGGTTTTGTTATATTTATGTGAATTTATGATTGCTTTGGATATTTTATGGCTATCTTATGGATGTCCAATTCAAATCCGGGGATATTCCGACTAGAATTGGACAAGCAACGGATATCCATGAATAGGATATTATATGTGTTATCTGGGTACACAGATTTTAACCTTTGAATAAATATTTGATGTTATTAAATCTTATATATAAACTCGATTAATTTTTTTCGAATCCTCCAACGTATGTAACAAAAAGTAGGGATGTTATTGATAAGCTCAAAATCCATGAAATTGGGACCAACGGCTTATCGTCCCTGTCTGCTCCGACTTTCGACTACCTGACAAGTACTCAGGTTAGATTTCATTGTGAGACGGTCGACTTTCGGGAATATCCCGGTCGAACTTAGATTTTTGGTGGTCGATGACTTCTAGATTATCGAACATTATCTCCTTTTTAATTTTTTATAATATTGACATTCATCTGATTCATCAATGTACCAACACACGTAAATTATTTGAAAAATATGATATTGAACCTATATGTATTAATTCAATTTTCGAAATTTTATTAAATCGTCTTGAATTGAAGTATTTTTTAAGAGACATCTTTTAATAAAATAATTTTTCTCTATGGGTTTTCACATATTACATTTCTAAGAAAAATTTTCAGAAGAATTCCTGAATGTATTTTCGGATGTTCTTATTTTTGCCAGGTCCTACACCCTATCTCATCCCGTTAGAATGAGTAACTTTAGGTACTGTGCATCAAGAAACATGCCGCGATGCCTGCAATTCACCCTAGAT
The DNA here is from genome assembly GCA_958502065.1 of Chrysolina americana. Classification (NCBI taxonomy): domain Eukaryota; kingdom Metazoa; phylum Arthropoda; class Insecta; order Coleoptera; family Chrysomelidae; genus Chrysolina; species Chrysolina americana. Next base: position 47,179,454 of record OY293417.1, on the reverse strand, counting down.
CTCTAGTCTAGACATTCTGATGAATGAAAATAATCATATTATCTTGATTGACCTGGATCCTGAATATGAGGGGTTTGCGTTTGGGGTGCGCAGAAATCGACATATTTATGGCGATGCGATGGCAGCGATGGCTATAAACAACTGTGGAGAAAGAGAAACTATATATAGGAAGGAGAGAAGTGTATGAATATTGACCGACCATCAGGTAAAAGAAATCTGCCATATTGCCATTACCTCTACAACTCGAAATCATTACCCACATCTAATTTAACCGTAATGGGTAGGTACTTATATATGTGGGATATTCGTGTATACGTACCTATAAACTGATATTTTATCCACACGACTTGTTTGTATTGAATGAAATTCTTGATGACCTCACTACTACGGTCCCCCATATATGGTGGTGATATCACGTACAAGTCCTTATATAAATTCGTCAGATAGGTGACTCATCATGATCCATATTTGTTTTCATTGCAGCATTTAATTTTACAGCGGCAATTTTCTAAGTTCGCAATAAAAATTGGGATGTACCTAATGCCCGTAATTAGATTTGCGACAGTGTAATATCAAATCGATCTCATAGGTATGTAATCATTATATAGGTACCATCAGCTGATGATAGGTAGGTATTTTGAAAATCATTATGGACAAACAAGATAGGTATCTATACGGATTTCGGTTGACAGTGGCGTAACTATGGGAGGTGAGGTGGTCACTTGTTCGAATTAACGCGGAGTCTGTGCTACGAAGGAACGTAGGAGTGCTTCTTGCGTTTGAGCTTTGGGTGTTATCCGTTCGTTGGGTGGGACAGGGGTTCTATTCTGAAGATTTAAAGGATACGAATTCGATATGGTATCTCTCTTCAACGAGCGGTACATATCTGCCCAGTCAACACTGGGCAAACATCCACATCTCAGGGATGTCAATATCGTCAAAAATGGCATTTAAATTTCCTTGTTAAAAAAAATTGTTATTGTTAAAATTGTTATATCCGTCAACCGGTTGCACCCCTACGTGCAACCCTCAAAAGTTAGAGACTTGTGCGAGCTAGGGGAAGACGTATACCTTACCTTTTAATACGAGTGATGCCATGCGCGAATGATATCATATCGTTGACATTCCTGCGATATTACACCGCGACATCTCTTAGATATCAAAATCAATAATAGCAGCGCGACTATAGATATCTCTGCGATATGTCATATTGTTGTCATTACTGTGATATCACACTGCGACATCCCTGTGATAGCTAGATTTAGATGTCCCTTCGATGTCAGATTGTTACTTGCCATAGACGTCAAATTGCGACATCATTTAGACATCAAAATCTATACTTAGATATCTCTGCTACTATATTGAGTTATTGAGTTATCTCCAGATTAGGTGATAATAGGACTTTCACACACATTCACTTGACTGCCGACCACAAGGACGCCATCTGTCCTCCACCACGGTCGAAAGGCGAATCCTCAATTTGTGTGTGAAATGTTTATTTTGAAGTAACGCGGTAAGTTGGCAAGAAGTTGGCAACACAGATCGTATTCATTGTTGGCCAACCTAAAAGTCGGAGGCGACTGCGTGACCGGCTGTTACTGCATTCTATAACCTTAACCATATTTAGTTCTAGTTCTTTGTATCGATGTATTGATCGAAGATCGAAGCTTTGTCGCTTTGAATGGTTTCTATAGTGTTCATGTTCTGATATTTTCAACTGGATTCATCACATTTACGAATTATAGTGTCCATAAACTGTAACTGAAAAGTGAGTATCGTTGTTGAGTATCAACAAAGTGAGATTCCATTATTTCTTTCTTTACTATCTGGCATTTCAGTGATCTCATATTGTTTCATTGATTTCCAGATGTGGTGATGAGCCTTCACGGAGAGAACGAAAAAAATGTGGAAGCAGCCTGTTCGGATTGGTTCAGGCATGCCAAACAAAGGCTCGACAGAAAAAGGAGCCAAAGCAATTGACTTTTAGTTTTTTAATTAATTTATTTTAATTTTTTACTTTGTTAATTTTGTACTTTGTTAATGTTGTGCCAGAATGTTTTCATTATTTGAAGAATTTTTTTACCTATTTATATTTTTATTTTATTTATGTTGAAAATATATTTTCTGTTTCTATTTGTTGATTCTGTCTGAAATATCGCATAGACGTTGACATCTCTTGAATATAACAGTGAAGAAGTCGCTGCTGTGTCGCTCTGTTACGTCCCTGTTACGTTATTAGGAGGCATCTTTGCGGCATCTCAGAACTACATCGCAAAGACGTCTCAGAAAGTCAGAACTACATCGCATAGAGGTCGCCAGCATGCATCGTTGGCTGGGTGTATCGTTCCATGTTACTTCAAACGTTTGAAAATATTTTCGCATGAACTCGAGAATAGACTGTAGTCCTATTCTCGAGTTTGTATGTATGTCAATTTAATTTACTGCTTCACCCCAACACACATGAAATATGTATCTTTGTCTCTTTTATTCGTATGATAATACGACACTGATGAGAGGAAACAACCTTTAAACATGTCGTGTATGCATGCAGGTGGTCATTTCTAACCAGGTGGAGATGCTCGATTATAATTAGCGCTTGCAACAGGGTCTTCCTGAGGAACGTTGCACAAATAGATGTCAGATGTAATTCAATGTTCGTAGGGGAAAGTGGTTGTTTTCTGACAGATATTTGCCTCAGTTTACCACTTTGTGGAATGGTGTGGAGAGAAGGGGATTTCGAGTTTGTCGAAATGATTCGTTTCATATTTTGATATGATGGTCGATGCATTAGTCAATAAAGATGAACGTGTAACATATACCTATAAAATTTAATTGAATCAGTGATGAACTCCTTCCAACTTTTACGGTGTGATGGCGGAGCATATAAATATAGAATATATTGTGCACCAAAGGGTAGTAATCAACATTGATAACGCCTTTGTCGGTTGAATTAGATTTGAAAATACAGTGTCTTTCAAAAGTATCGGAACGGTCTCATATTTCAGAAATGGCAGTGAGAAAATTTACGAAAATTTCGACAGGGTGGTTTTTGATGATGCCGTATTCAACGGTGATATCGGCAATGTTGCCAAATCAACAGTTTTTCAGATATTGAGGATAAATCAATTTTTTCAAATGGAACACCCTATTTGTTTTAATCGCAATCAATTCAGCGACGGCTTGTTACTTATGTCTCCAAATATCAGATTTTAAATTTGTGTAGTTTTTGAAATATGACAACATTGGTTGTCGATGAGGTATAGGGTGAGAAAAATAGGTATATTTTCGACAATAATCAGTTGAGATTACGCGAGTATAATACATCCACTGGTACACATGATACAAAATAATTCATTTCTCAAATAATTCATAGGGTCCTCCTTCTTCCAAGGTCAATCCTTGTTCAACCCTTCAGAAATTTTTTTCGCCGCCACTGAGAGATTGTGAGAGAGGGATAATCAATGTTGTTTCATTTGACATCTTTTTGATCTCTTAAAGTTTTTCATTTACTTGTACACGGTTCAGGAGCTATAATCAAATTATTAATGCAGGCATTTTCTAGTACCGCATAACATAAAGAAATTTGAAAAGCAAATATACTCACAAACTACGAATGGTGATTCTTTGAAAGACTAAAAGTTTACATAAACAGTGGCGACGGAAAAAAAATTCTGAAGTGTTGAACAAGGCTTGACCTTGGAAAAAAGAGGACCCTGTGAATTATTTGAGAAATGAATAATTTTGTATCATGTGTACCAGTAGAGGTATTATACTCGCGTGATTTCAACTGATTATTGTCGAAAATGTTGAAGCAGTTAACTACAAAAAAAAATTATCACCCTATACCTCGAAAACCAAGCTATTTGAGACATGTTTATATGAACTTTTCTTCCTGAAAACTTTCAAAGAATCACCTCCTGAAGTTTCTCAACGTACTTAATTAACACCTTGTATATAGCTGGTAAAAATTATATATCTTGTCTTCTTTGGGTTTCATGCAATTTTTGAACTGAATGGATTTTCCCTGAAATCTATAGATTATCTCACAAACATGTAATTATACTATTTGTCTTGTTTGTTTTTTTGCATTAATATTATCTCAAACCGTGTGGTCGAAATTGCCCAAAAAGTTACAAATAAACTAAAAACAGGAAAAAAATAAATTAAAAGAAATTCAACATATATAACTACTTACGCAATTTTGCTATTATCAAATGTGTACTTTTGTAGCGGTGGGGGGAGCAAAAATTGCATCTAATAAACCTCTTCTTTTTAAACAAAATTATCCAAAACTCTCAATTTGGGTTAGTAATATCTTTGGTCTTGGGGGTAGGGTCCCGCCCTCTTTTGGGTGCGCCTTTGTTAGGTATTTCCACGTATTGTGTATGAGAAAGTGCTTTTAGGTGTTTTATGACCCAGAAACGTATCATTTGTTCAATGATTAATCTCACTAGATTTATAGACTTGCTAAGAATACCTATTTCTGAAAATATGAAAATCCCACATTTTATTCTATCTACAAATAGAGGTGTGTATAGATATATAGCCACTTCACATAAAAAATAGTATACTGAGCTACACACAAACTTCAATTATCAAACCGATACTAAATTATTCATCTAGCCTTATCACTAAGCATAATGAAAACCCTTTGAAAGAAAGCAACTGTTCACAACAAAATTCATTTCTTGGGCTATTCAAGCTAGTTTCCGAGAAATGTTTTTTAACAATCTCATATAAATGCTAACCTAACTGTAGTTTCAACTCCTTTCAGCCATCTGATCTGTTTTTTAAATACACTCCCATCGTGTACAATGATCAAAGAGAATACCCAAACGTGCTGAGTCTTTTTAGTTAATACATGTATTATGTAGGTATATTTATGGCTCTTTAAATCTTTAAATATCGTCAATTCCTAAGAATAGCTGCTTGCAGTCTTCAACAAAAGACATGTGTTCTCGAAAGAAAGAGAGAAACCATCTAAGATTTTACTTTATTGTGATACGATATTTCTTATTTTCTTGTAACTAAAGAGTAGGTAAAGAGCCTTATCTTATATAATGACAAGAATAAAAAACCAGGACCCGTTTTTCCAACATCATGAACATAATGGCGATTATGAATAACTGGAGTGCTGAATATTTTCTCTTCATCATTGTCTATATTCTTCGTCATTGGGTGAATCTGTATCGCTTCAATGAGTGTTGTGTTCACAAATGAAAAATTGATTTTCTCGTCTATTTTTGCTTTGAGTGCATTCAGAAGGTACGGTGAAAGGGAATTTTATTTTACTACCAAACTATTACAGAGGACCAATTTTTGTGAAACTTTATTAGTTCGATTAAGAAAATCGGCCTCTTAGGAGAAAAGTCCATATAATTTTTTGATTAGGTGAAAGTATATCACAACTATCTAGCTCATATACGATTTATGTGGAATTGAATAAGTATTGACATCCCAAAATGAAATCTGCAAAAGTTAATAAAAAATTGTTTACTTGTGAAAGGCTTTCGCGGCCATCGGTACTTGATGATTTTTCGGGTTGTTAGGCCGACTTCATAACGAGTTGGACTCGACGTTTCGCCAACACGAGTGATTGACATTTTCAAGAGAGATTTTTCAGTTGACAGTTACTCAATTGATAGTGAATTGAGAATGCCAATCAATCGTGTTTGCGAAATTTCGAGTCTAACTCGTTATGAACGTCGGCCTAACAACCCGAAAAGTCATCATGTAACTTGTTCGCTCTATGTTGAATGAATGAAATATGAGGGCTACGTTCACAGTGCCAAGAAAATAACACTTCCCTATAGTATATGTGCTAGTCGGGTATCGGATTGTTAATTTTTGGTGTATATCATTTCATAATTCTACGTCAAAAATAACAGAAGTTATGAAAGTGTTACTATATATATTTTTTTCAGATATAAAGTCACATAAAGTGCATTAGTATAGCGAAATGGTTATTGTGATTACGAATCTGAAGACATTATTTTTTACTGTTTCTGCTACCTACTAGGACTTTTTGGAAATGTTGGTGGTTCCATCGGTGCTGCTGTAATTTATGAATTCTGAAAATTTCACAAGTCTACGTAAAAAATTACGGAAGTTACGGGAAAAAACAAGAAGTGAGACACGCTGATCCTTATATTACTTTGAACAAATCACTTTTCAAGAGCTCTCTGGAATAAATAGCTGGACTTCAAAGAGGGAACCAACATGCATACCGGTTTAGGAATTTTTGGTTCGCGAGGTCTGGCTCCCCGCCGTCATCGTCCACCGAATTGATTACTTCAAATTAATCACAGAGATACTAAATGGTACTTAAGTAAATGTAATAGAAGTAGATACACCTGTTTCAAGGCAGAGGAGGGCACTCTTTCAGAGTTGTCCTTTTGAATTAAGAATCTTTGCACGTTTGTCTGACATATAATTCAATATCCGTCTAGGTATTAGCCAGGGAAGCAGAGTTGTTTACTTGGAAGTTATGCCTAATGTTGAGAGTAGATATTTTTTTTTCAAAATTATTCTTTTCATCAGATTGTTAATTCAATAGCAAAATCAACTACCATACGTATCAAAAAAGTAATGAGTTAATTTGTAAATTTGCAGGCGTAGAGGTAGGTACACGATTTCTCGTTAAAATAATCGAATACCTACGCCACTGGATCGTTATTACAGTTTTTTTCTTTAATTTACCTAAAGATACCTACCTAAGTAGGTATTTCATTTATAGGTACTTTTGTATGTACTTTCCAATTAATAATCCATCATGAGTTGGTGGGATCTTTCGTCTAAAAAATTGGTGACTTCTTAACGGCATAGGTACCTACCTACCTACCTATAGGTTGGTATAGGTAGGTACCTACCTTAAAGTTAGGACCTTGGTAGATATGATTTTTGTTCACTGATAAATTCCAAGACTTCTGATCCGAAGAAAGCAAAATATGATTACTTTTATTATAGATGCCTTCTGTAAGATAGTCTAAAATTACACTCATTATTTTTGTCATGCAAGAATAATCTTCATGTTCTTGACCCTGTGGTATTCATACCGAGAAGCCCTCCACATTATTTTATTTGGAATACGTACCTACCTATAGATAATTTTATATTCTGCATGCATATTAACTGTGAATCAAAACTTTTAGGTAATTTCAAACAGTTCAAATCAATATTTTGGTAACCATTTGCACCTCCCGGTCTTCAAAATTTAGTAATCCAATAATTCAAATTAATAAAAAGAGGAAAGAGTACAAAACAAGGACAACCTACATGCCCACAGCCACAACCAACTCAAGTCGCCTCGTTCGTGTTCTGTTTTCCGTTACTCACATGACTGCAAACGACCAATCAGATGACTTAAAATTAGGCGTTGGTTGGTGACGTGTACTCCGTATAAATAGCAACCGTCATCCGAAAATCCGCAAGTTCGTTTGGAAAGCTGCCTCACTAGCTCAAGCAAACGTCTGTTCAATCTATTTTCATATTCATTTGTGGTGAATACTTAAAACCCAACAAACAAAATGGTAAGTGTATGAAATTTTATTACGGTAATATCGTCTCCAAGTATTTCGAAGGATGTATCTATGTAAATGTAAAAATTCATTAATGTGGCATTTTTATTCGGCCATTTTGTGTATACCGGCTTCTTCCCGTAGACGATATACTTTTGTAGTTTCTAGTCTAATAATTTTAATTTGGTTCGCTTTTCGAAATACTAGAGATCGGTTCCTACTCACGATGATGATTACGTTTCTTTAAAATATTTTATTGATTTGACCGCACCCTAATGACTAATTAGGTTAATGCACTGCAGATTATCCGGATTAGGATTGATAATAACCACACCAAAAACTTGAAGCACAATTAAGTGCTTATATACCAAGATATATTTTATTTCGTTTTCTCTTACATTTCTAGCCGTACTTTGTACACGGAGGAATAATTTACCTGTGAATGTAAAGTCATTAGTTTGTGCTTGTAACGGATTATTTCAAATAATTCACCTACCTATTTGCTTTTACCTACCTAGAGATTTAAATTTTCCTAAAACTATATTATTTAGACTTTAAAAAATTAAGAATAAACATTTCTTGACTCTAATCCATAGCAATATACATTGTCATACCGATGAATTTGAAGTTTTGCACTGGATTAAATTGTTTTTTTTACTATCCCCTACCGATTAGGTACGTTAGCGAGTAGGTTTTGAAATTTAATGTCATATCTAGTTGTCTAATACAGTAATTATCAAAACCTTGATCATCTCTGAAACAACATTCAAAATAAATTAATCTCCTTTCCAACACAATTTCTTGTTCTGCTTTCTGAATCAATACTTTTCTTGCTGTAGGCGTGGTCAACCGGCATACTTACTTTTGTACAGGGTGTTCCATTGAGTTGTGGTTCTACCATAATTATTATAACATGAATTTAGGGAGACGTGAGCTCATTAATCTGTAACTATTCCAAAATCGAATTTCTATTGAAATTTCAGTGGCAAAAGTAAGTTTAGTGGACTACTCTGATAAAAAAAAGTTATCTTCGTAGTTTTATCTACTGAACACGGATCCGAAAAATTTTGGGGTTAGGCCTTTCTTTCAAACTTAAAAAATCGACCATTTTTAAACACAAATTTTTCTTTAAAAATCAATTTTCTCTTAAAACTTTATATAATCTTCATTTTCAGTAACTTTCATTCTTACGGAAAGTTGGCATCTTGGAATAAGTGCCTATGTGCTGATAACTACCTTCATGAAATATTTATTTTGTAAAGATTTTTTTAAACTTTTAGCGCTTTGGCAATAACAAATTTTTTCATACCAAATGAGCTGATACAAATTATATACAAATTATCCTACAAATTGTGCCACATTTTATTTTCTAGTACTGACCTGTAGGTATTTTTAATTGCATATTTTCAAATGCTAAGAGTAATGTTTCATATTGGTGTAGTAATTCCAATCTGATCTACAGAGTGTTTTAGAAATAAATACTACCAGTAAAATTTCAACATTTGTTTTAATCTTTACAACTCTCATTGAAAAATATTAACTTATCATTTATTCACTTCTTATTCTCTGATATTTTTCAATTAAATTTGAGATATTGAAAAATTTTAGAAATTTTACTGGTAATAATTCAATATTTCCAAAACACTCTTAGTCCAGATGAGTCTACAAAAAGTAGGGTGGTACAATTTGTACAATACTTTGTATATAATTTTTATTCGCTTATTTTGATATCTCCAAGAAGTTGCTATGGCAAAGTGCCAAAAGTTTTAAAAAAATTTAGCAAAATAAAAAAATATAGGCAAAAAAGGAATTTCGAAATTTTCGATTTTTCCTATGCAACTCCAGAACTAAAGAAGTAAGATCAGATTTTATGTCGCCACTCATCTTTTAACGTTACCAAGATAATGCAGACTTCAATCTGAATAGCCCTGTATAATTGAATTGTGTTTTCCAAAACCAAAAATGAATTATTCCCGAATATGAATATTCACGAACATGATACTGAAATGGAAAGAAAAGACATCCAAGTCAGAACAAAATCCATAAATTTTAACACCGTTACACGTTTTAGTTACAATCTGCTGGAGAAATATTAAACATTATCATCTTCTTCTAGAAGATGGTTATTTGGCGACTGAAACACTTGTCAGATGTGTTGAAAATAGTGGTTTGATGTTGAGATAAAACTCTTTGTGTATGTATTACTACCAAGTCTTGTGATTCCTTCATATTTCTTTAAAAGAATACTGAAATTGTTGTTCAAAAGTCTTCTTTTCATCACTACTTTGCATTCAGATGCATTTTTTTCAACCAGCTTTTTGTTTCATTGATTTTTTCAAGAAATTCTTAAAACAATTTATGATTAAGCATAAGTGCGAACATTTTTACTACCTCTATGAAAGCTAATTGTTTGAAACTTGCAATTCAATTCGACTAGTATAATGGGTTCTACAATCTTTTATTTTGTTTCAGCGTGAATGTATCTCAGTCCATGTTGGCCAAGCCGGAGTACAAATTGGAAATGCCTGCTGGGAACTTTACTGCCTTGAACATGGCATCCAGCCTGATGGTCAGATGCCATCTGACAAAACTGTAGGAGGTGGAGATGACAGCTTCAATACTTTCTTCAGTGAAACCGGTGCAGGCAAACATGTACCAAGAGCAGTATTCGTAGACTTGGAACCCACAGTAGTAGATGAAGTAAGGACCGGAACATACCGTCAGTTGTTCCATCCTGAACAACTCATTACAGGCAAAGAAGATGCTGCCAACAACTACGCTCGTGGACACTACACTATTGGAAAAGAAATTGTCGACTTGGTTTTGGATAGGATTCGTAAATTGGCTGATCAATGTACTGGACTGCAGGGATTCCTGATTTTCCACTCTTTTGGAGGTGGTACTGGTTCAGGATTCACTTCTCTATTGATGGAACGTTTGTCTGTTGACTATGGAAAGAAATCCAAGCTGGAATTTGCCATCTACCCAGCACCTCAAGTATCCACTGCCGTCGTAGAGCCATACAACTCGATCCTGACAACCCATACCACTCTTGAACACTCTGACTGTGCCTTCATGGTAGACAATGAAGCCATCTATGACATCTGCAGACGTAACCTGGACATTGAGCGCCCAACATACACCAACTTGAACAGACTCATCGGACAGATTGTTTCTTCCATTACCGCCTCTCTGAGGTTTGATGGTGCTCTCAATGTTGATTTGACAGAATTCCAAACTAACTTGGTTCCTTACCCTCGTATTCACTTCCCTCTTGTCACATATGCTCCAGTAATCTCCGCAGAAAAAGCCTACCATGAACAACTGTCTGTTGCTGAGATCACAAATGCCTGCTTCGAACCTGCAAACCAGATGGTGAAATGCGACCCAAGACACGGAAAATACATGGCTTGCTGCATGTTGTACAGAGGAGATGTTGTACCTAAAGACGTCAATGCTGCAATTGCTACCATCAAGACCAAACGTACCATCCAGTTTGTAGACTGGTGTCCCACTGGTTTCAAAGTTGGTATCAACTACCAGCCTCCAACTGTTGTTCCAGGTGGTGACTTGGCTAAAGTACAACGTGCTGTTTGCATGTTGTCCAACACCACTGCCATTGCTGAAGCTTGGGCCCGTTTGGATCACAAATTCGATCTTATGTACGCTAAGCGTGCTTTCGTACATTGGTATGTAGGAGAGGGTATGGAAGAAGGTGAATTCTCTGAAGCTCGTGAAGATCTGGCAGCTCTAGAGAAGGATTATGAAGAGGTTGGCATGGACTCCGGAGAGGGTGAAGGTGAAGGAGCCGAAGAATATTAGATGGGTTAAACGAGACACGACATTTTTCCAAATTTCTCAATTTTTATACTTCATTCAAGAAACGATGATTTAAGTCTGATTTATGTTACTGAATTAAACAAGAGTTTTTTTTACCTGCATTCCTGAGTTTTATTTAATCTCTTATTATTATTATTATTTCATTCAAATTTGAAAAACCACATCAGATGCTTTAATGAAGAATTTTTACTGAAAGTTCAACATCTGTTTTGAATGATATTCAAAATATTCAAATTTTGAGTTGAATTGGGAAGTAATCCCTGTAATAGAACAACTTGTTGAGAGAAAATATTGATACTGAATCAATTACTGCTTGTTACACTCAAATGATGATAATTATTGATCAGATAGTTTTCTGTTTGAGAAATGGTGTATTGAATCAAATTGAGAAAAATCCAAGTTCATGAAGTGGGTCTTTATAAGAGTGAACTTTGTTTAATGAGTCACACAACTGGATGATAATTGAAAAAGAAACGAGCGACTTTGACAATATTCTATGAACAGTATTGAAATGTTGGACTTTTTCTATAATGGGCAACTGCATTTGCCTTCAAAGTCGCTTGGATCATTAGTCAATATATCTCGCCAAAATTCTAGTAGGGCCTTAATACTTTTACACAACGAATTAAAGTAACGTCGTTTGGAACCTTTATCTCAGTGTTTGCAATTTGGCGCTTGGTTCCTTTTCAATTATCATCATCCAACTGATTTCAACTAAACTAAACGCTCGAGTATAATAATGAATATAGTAATACTCACTCAAATACTCGTAGAGTGTACCCAAAGGCATAGCCTGTGCTGTTACAGAACGGCTATTATTATTATTTGCCGTGGCGAACTGTCTAGCATAAGACGTCGGGATTAGCGTCTAGGCAACTCGCATCACACTTGCTTAACAAAAAGGCATGTGGCAGCCTAAAGGCTGAAACACAATGGAAGTTATATATTTTAAGTTTTAATTTTCATAATTTTGGATATTTTTCAACGCGAAACCATCATTGCCATTATTATTCTGATCACGCCTCATAAACACTCTTGTTTTTCAATACTGTTTTGCGTCTTGTTTTATTTTAAAAATTGATATCTGAAATCCCAAAACTTAAAACTTATTACATAAAACATCCATTGTGTCTACGGCCTAAAGAGACCCATGCACTACTTACGTCTGTTCGATGCGATTCTGAATGAACTCGCTTACGATACTGTTTTTTTTTTCAAGAATGAATGAATTGTGCAGTGATTTCTCAGATCGAAAACGGTCCAGGAAAATGTTTGCCAGCCTAGGCCGTCAAAATCACTTCTTCCCAGTTCTTTATATACATTTTAGAAAACGACTTAATTCGTAGGGGAAGACTGTAATGCTTTTCGAATATTATATTCGATAGAATAAGATAAGTCTAATGTTGTCCAACTTATCCTAGCATTGACGAGGCAAAAAAAACCTTGAAACATGCAAGTATGCAGATGGTTATTTCCAACCGAATGGCTTTATTACAAATAGCACTGGCAATGGTGTCTGAGAGGAACATCGCACAATTGGATGACATGTAATTCAACGTCGTATGGGGAAACAGTATTGTTTTTTGTCAGGTATTTGCCTCATTTTTCCATTTTGTGTAAATGTGTAGAGAGAAGGGCAATAATAGTTATTTATGCAACAAGTGCAAAAAGTAGGTGTTTATTGCACTCGACGTGAAATTGTCCGACGAGGCCGTTAGACCGAGTTGGACAACACGTCGAGTGCAATAAACAATTTTTGCACGAGTTGCATACAACATTTTTTCTACGTTCATGCGAAAAGCAAAAAATTATTTATTTATAAATAAATCTATAATCAAAACCGATCCGCTATGTTCTGAACCGTCTACCTGCATAGAGCAAACTGTACTATGTACTATGACCACACCTCGTGATAACATACGCGCTCATGGCTATGATTTTGATTTTTATAATGCAACTGTGGCTATATAAACGTCAGTCAAAATTTAATTCTGACAATTACAGAACTGAAAGTTTAAAAATGAGTAATATTAATGGAAAACTAGATGATGATGATGAAATCAATAGTAATAATTATTTATTTAAATTGCGTATTTCATTTTCCTTCACCTGGTGCAGCACCTAAATAAATAATTTTTTGCTTTTTGCATGAAGTAGAAAAAATATTGTATGCAACTCGTGCAATAAACACTTACTTTTTGCACTTGTTGCATAAATAACTATTGAATTAAATTAATAATTAAACTATTGTGTGTAATTTAAAAATGACAAGGTTCATTTTCATGGAGTCAGTGCTGCTTAGTTAACAAATTAAAATCAGGTTATTTACTTTTTGCACTTGTTGCATAAATAACTATTGAATTAAATTAATAATTAAACTATTGTGTGTAATTTGAAAAATGACAAGGTTAATTTTCATCGAGTCAGTGTTGCTTTGTTAACAAAATAAAATCAGGTTATTTCTGATTATTGATGAATACAAGTACCTATATCATCAATTTTACGAATAATAGAATGAAAAATTAAAGATAACAGATAATATTTGTTTGCCTTTGTTTGATATCATCTTTTGACTTTGATGAGCTTGTTTCTCTTAAAAAGAGACCCCTGACAGCGCATTTGAAATGTTATCTAGAGCAGAGTTTCCATTCTTCTATATGGCAAAGATATATTGGCTTTTCTCTGTGTAGTCAAGGGTAGTGTCTGATCTTTATTGATCAGAGGAAAAAATTAATTTGAAGTTATGTTCCTTCCACAGCTTTGGCAAATGACCAGAGTGAACAAGACCGATGAGGACATTGTATCGTTGTCTCATCAGACATTCTAGGAGTAATTTTTAGACTAAAACCTCTACATAGAACCTCTGAATTATTGAAAGCAATGAGAATTAAGCTAATCCAGTCTAATTAGGTTTGGAGACAAGAATCGATAATAGCACCACCAAATTTGGCATGCTATTAGTTGAAAGCAGGATAAAACAAGGAAATAAATTGTTTACCAAAAATCACATAACCCTTCTGCGCTTTTTACGCAGGAACCGAAAATCATGGATATTTTAGTTTATATGGAATTATACTAAATCACGAACCATCACCCATTTAAAAATAGTGGGACAAGTCTCACTTATTGGTGCCAGAAAAATGGGTTTTACTCCTGCCTGATTTTCGAACTCTCCACAATAATCCTGGCATTTTCTTCGATAAAAGTGGAAAATAATCGCTTATACACATCCTGTATGAAAAATTAAATATGCAATTTTAAGTTTGATGTTTGATTTACGATAGAGAATTTTGTCAAACGCGGAATTCTTAGAAACCCCTGACTATAAGAAACGAAAGATGATTTTATTTTTTCATTTCATACAGTCAACACATCAGTGAATTTTTTTAACCAACTCGGCGACCAAGCTCTCAAGCTCATAATACACTACAGGTGAACAGCACAGATATTCTTGAAAGAAATCAAAACAATCAACAATTAACAATGGGTATTCTCCTAACGTAATAGATAATATGTTGAAAAAGAAAAAGTTCAAAACGTCCTTAAGATTATCACACTAGATCAACCTAAAGATAACAGAGAAATTCATAAATATTACACACGATACACGGCTTACGAGTGAACTAATGATTATTAGTAATCATGAAATCAGAATTCTCCGATAAGTAGTCAGAAAATATATATGAAATATGTTTATTTTGGCAACTTTTCGGTACTTTTCAGTTTTTTTTTACCCATTCAGAAATTAATTATCGAGATTAAACCTCTTAACAAGCACCGTCTGAAACTTCAGCTACAAGAAAATAATTTATGCTGCTCAAGATATTCGGTAGTTTTGCCAAACGAAAGTGAGAGCCAGAGATCTTCCAATCAAGTAAACTACTCAAATTCAGCCCGTTTTACGGTACCCTCTGGTTAATCACCTCTTCTTTCATTTCTGTTCATTTCAAAAAATCAATTATTGTTATTTTGTTACCACAACCCGCTCACTCCATTCAATCCCCTCGAACTAGCGCCTTGTCCACTCTCAACTTAATTTTTTATAACTTCTGACAATAAAGTATATTTTGACTCTGACTTTGACAAATTTCATTCCGCATATTTTGGCCAACATTTTTTTTCTAACTATACATGATGTCAAGAAGTCACCTGCTCAGTTTACTGCTACAATTCATCCTTTACTTTTGGCTCAAGTTTGTTTGTGGTGGTTACTGGAAAAGCTTATAACTGGGAAAAAGCATTTTAATCTTCTGAAAGTAAACTTTCACGAATGGTAATCTCTGAACATTCGGTGCTTTTCGGGTTTGATAGTCGTTGTCTCCGAGTGATTTTTTCCTGACGTTTCGTTTACATCTGCGGAAGATATTTTCAAAGGCGGTGTGGTAACTGTTACGAACCCTTTCCAGGTACAAGCAATAATAATCAAACCAAAAAATGGTATCGGAATTCAGTGAACTGAAGAAATCAAAGCATAATGAAGTCACACCCCCCATTAGGGTGAGCACAATAAAAAAAAGAAATCAACACAGACACCAAATCAGTTAGGCTTAAACAACACTTTGAAAATGGCTACCGCAGATGTAGACGAAACGTCAGGAAAAATTACCTCAAGACGACTAACACCCGAAATCCACTGAAAGTTCATTTATATCTTGTTGGAGGAAATAATCTAAGTTTCCTGAGAATCTTAGTGAATAAATCAGTTAGAGTTGTATTTTCATTTTTAAAAACTAAGCTTATTGAATAATTCCTAGTATAATTTGAAAGTTTGATCGTTATTAAGTGCTGAGACTGAAAAATAGAGTTTTAGAAAACCTCAACATTTGCCTCCGTAGTGGGTGCTTGAAATTACGATTATGGATAGGTACTGATTATACTTCAGGCTTTATACCAAAATTATTCAATAAAGGCGTTTCGAAAAATACAACTTTTTAGTTAAAATATAATTTTACTAAAAACAGAGGTTAATAATTTATAACATTCCCATAATAATAAAGAATAATGAAAATTATTCCAAGTGGAACATTCTTAAGAAAAATAAAACTGAACTCCAATCAATTTATTACTAAATTGAAGTCTTCATAGGAACATCAAAAATATTCCTAATCCTAAAATATGTTCAACTTGATATCACATTCTTGTTAGTATTCATAATATACAGTCAAAAGCGAATTTTATAAAAATATTGAAAAAGTGTCAAACCCTTGCTGAAGCTGAATTGTTTGAACCATTCCAATTAAAAAGCTTCGACTTGAAAGTGATTTATTCTATTCTTCTATTCAAAACATTTCTGGCATCAATTCTAGCAAGAAAAATTAATATTTTACAGATATTCAGAAGCTAACATTGACAACTTTTCCCAATGTAAATTGATTTATAATAAATAATGCCAAAATATTGGACTTCCATAGTGTCAAAATTTGAAAAGTGGCCTTTTTCAAGCTATCCTCAAGTTCAAGCCTCTTCTTTTTTTATACTCTTGTATGTGTTATTGCAGAGATATTATTCCTGTGTATAATAGTTCGAAAAAAATAGAATAATTCACTTCATACAACTTGAAATGGTAAAATGAAAATTAAAATTATTCTCCGAGTATAGATTATCAACATCACACAATCTTCGCATTGTCAGGACTGAGTACCACCATTACCTTATCATTGACACTTATTTCTCTATCACTCCTATAATTTACAGGTAACCTTATTATAAAACTTTTTGGTAAACAAATCTCAGTCGTGCATGTGACTAAGTTGAAAATAAAATCTACATTGTTTCCTTTGGCATCTTCACTAACTGGCACACTGATAACTGATTGTATATTTTTTAGGTCAGTACCATTAGTTGGTACGGCTGACCAAGTGATATCTGGTAAGTCCAATATCCAACTCTGCGGGGCATCCTTTTCCACACCTAGCCCATTTTCAAAAATTACTTCTATGCTCACTACCAGCTTTCCGCCTTTAGAACTGATTTCGAGAGGATTTCTATTAATTACATTATATTTCGATTTGTCCAGATGAGTAACTTTATCACAAGCCTTATTTAAAGTCATGTTCTCAACCTTACCTACATTTTGATTCGAATCTAAATGTAAAACTCTTATCAAGTGATTATTGGTGTCTGCTAAGTACAATTTTTTGTTATCATAACTAACACACAGCCCTGCTGGTTCCCGGAATCCAGTTGGGGAACCATCAGTTGTATCTACCGAAGGGATAGTAATAGATGTCACTGTGTTTTGGGCCACGTCAACCTTCTTCAATTTGTGATTATATGAATCGGCTACAAAAAGTATTTTCTCATCTCGACTGATTGCTACCCCAAGAACATGTTGGAGTTTCGCATCAAATAAGGTACCGTCTTTGTCCCCAAAAGCAAACAGGTTCTGAAAATAACAGAATGCATTTGAAAGTAGTTCAATGAACAGTGGGAATAAAAAAAGTGTTTTGGGATAGAAAAACAGTTTACTGTAACCAAATGAAGAGAAAATATAGATGAAGGAAAATATTCAGTAAATTTTCTTTTTATTTGAGGCAAAACTATTCCAGGTGGAATATTAGACAACTGATAGATTGCTTAAAAGGTCTGAAACAACAAACAAGGACAAAGTATTGTGGACTCACTTTAATAAACTCAAATCAATCAATGAATTAATCAATCAAGAT